>JAUJYP020001404.1:0-66889 GCA_030674075.2 Linum usitatissimum
GATGATTAGAGACATATATTTGAGTTTGGAACCCTTCAGAGCAGAATTGGATGCGAAGGTGCGAAGTTGCTCCAAATTGGGTTAATTGGTTTCGATGGATCGCACCCCGACCTAAATGAGACGACTTTACCCGTAGAATCCCTGGATGTGGTACTTAATGGGGTATTTGAAGACCGGCAAGGTCGATGGAAGCAGGGAGAAACGAGCTGGGAAACAAACCCCACATGTGGACTCGTTCCTAAGTGATGCAAGGTGACCTCAAAACAAAGGACTCTCATACACTTTCGAGCCTGGTTCATTCTGGGATTTAATTTTGTTGAATAAAGGTTCCAACCCAAGCATTTTCGAGAGGCTATCTCTTAGAAGGATACAAGTGACGTCCCTAGCTTGGATCAATCAGAAGGTAAATTCATCCTTGAGAACTGGCGATCCAACGAGTGGCACTGATAAATGAACCACGGCATCGAGTCCGACCTCGGTACCAACATAAACATCACAGACGCATCCAAGAATCGTGATATGCAACATCGAGAGTTCTTGCCAACATTGCCCACACTATCTTTGGACTGCAGTTTTTGGAATGATGATTAGAGAGATATATTTGAGTTTGGAACCCTTCGCAGCAAAATTTAATGCGAAGGTGCGAAGTTACTCCAAATTGGGTTCATCGGTTCGATGGATCGCACCCAATCGCAATTTCACCTAAATGAGACGACTTTACCCGCACAATCCCTGATGTGGTCAAATGGGGTATTTCCTTAAGACCGGCAAGGTCGATGGAAGTTGTGGAGAAACGAGCTTCGGAACAATGCCCACATGTGGACTCGTTACGGTGATGCCTGTGCCACCGAAACAAGGCCTCTCATACACTCAATGAAGGTAAATTCATCCTTGGAGAATTGGCGATCCAATGAGTGGCACGATCGCACCACGGTATCGAGTCGACCTCGGTACCGGCATAAACATCACGGACGCATCCAAGAATCATGATTTCCAAGATCGAGAGTTCGGGCCAACTTTGCCCACACTATCTTTGGACCAGAGTTGTGGAATGATGATTAGAGACATATATTTGAGTTTGGAACCCTTCGGAGCACAATTGGATGCGAAGGTGCGAAGTTGCTCCAAATTGGGTTAATTGGTTTCGATGGATCGCACCCAATCGCACTCCGACCCAATGAGAAGACTTTACCCGCACAATCCCCGGATGTGGTACTTAATGGGGTATTTGAAGACCGGCAAGGTCGATGGAAGCGAGGAGAAACGAGCTTGGGAACAAAGCCCACATGTGGACTCGTTCGGTGATGCCGGTGCCACCAAAACAAGGACTCTCATACACTTTCGAGCCTGGTTCATTCTAGATTTAATTTTGTGGAATAAAGGTTCCAACCCAAGCATTTTCGAGAGGCAATCTCTTAGAAGGATACAAGGACGTCCCTAGCTTGGATCAATGAAGGTAAATTCATCCTTGGAGAATTGGCGATCCAATGAGTGGCACGGATCTTGCACCACGGTATCGAGTCCGACCTCGGTACCGGCATAAACATCACGGACGCATCCAAGAATCATGATTTCCAAGATCGAGAGTTCGGGCCAACTTTGCCCACACTATCTTTGGACCAGAGTTGTGGAATGATGATTAGAGACATATATTTGAGTTTGGAACCCTTCGGAGCACAATTGGATGCGAAGGTGCGAAGTTGCTCCAAATTGGGTTAATTGGTTTCGATGGATCGCACCCAATCGCACTCCGACCCAAATGAGAAGACTTTACCCGCACAATCCCCGGATGTGGTACTTAATGGGGTATTTGAAGACCGGCAAGGTCGATGGAAGCGAGGAGAAACGAGCTTGGGAACAAAGCCCACATGTGGACTCGTTCGGTGATGCCGGTGCCACCAAAACAAGGACTCTCATACACTTTCGAGCCTGGTTCATTCTAGATTTAATTTTGTGGAATAAAGGTTCCAACCCAAGCATTTTCGAGAGGCAATCTCTTAGAAGGATACAAGGACGTCCCTAGCTTGGATCAATGAAGGTAAATTCATCCTTGGAGAATTGGCGATCCAATGAGTGGCACGGATGCTGCACCACGGTATCGAGTCCGACCTCGGTACCAGCATAAACATCACGGACGCATCCAAGAATCATGATTTCCAAGATCGAGAGTTCGGGCCAACTTTGCCCACACTATCTTTGGACCAGAGTTGTGGAATGATGATTAGAGACATATATTTGAGTTTGGAACCCTTCGGAGCACAATTGGATGCGAAGGTGCGAAGTTGCTCCAAATTGGGTTAATTGGTTTCGATGGATCGCACCCAATCGCACTCCGACCCAAATGAGAAGACTTTACCCGCACAATCCCCGGATGTGGTACTTAATGGGGTATTTGAAGACCGGCAAGGTCGATGGAAGCGAGGAGAAACGAGCTTGGGAACAAAGCCCACATGTGGACTCGTTCGGTGATGCCGGTGCCACCAAAACAAGGACTCTCATACACTTTCGAGCTGGTTCATTCTAGATTTAATTTTGTGGAATAAAGGTTCCAACCCAAGCATTTTCGAGAGGCAATCTCTTAGAAGGATACAAGGACGTCCCTAGCTTGGATCAATGAAGGTAAATTCATCCTTGGAGAATTGGCGATCCAATGAGTGGCACTGATCTTGCACCACGGTATCGAGTCCGACCTCGGTACCGGCATAAACATCACGGACGCATCCAAGAATCATGATTTCCAAGATCGAGAGTTTGGGCCAACTTTGCACACACTATCTTTGGACAAGAGTTGTGGAATGATGATTAGGGACATATATTTGAGTTTGGAACCCTTCGGAGCACGGGTGGATGCGAAGGTGCGAGGTTGCTCCAAATTAGGTTAATTGGTTTCGATGCATGGCACCCAATCGCACTCAGAGCCAAATGAGAAGACAAAACACGCACAATCCCCGGTTGTGGTACTTAATGGGGTATTTGAAGACCGGCATGGTCGATGGAAGCGAGGAGAAACGAGCTTGGGAGCAAAAGCCCACATGTGGACTCGTTCGGTGATGCGGTGCCACCAAAGCAAGGACTCTCATACAATTTCGAGCCTGGTTCATTCTAGATTTAATTTTGTGGAATAAAGGTTCCAACCCGAGCATTTTTCGAGAGGCTATTTCTTAGAAAGATACAAGGACGTCTTTAACTTGGATCAATGAAGGTAAATTGCGTCAACTTGGCGAATTGGCGATCCAATGAGTGGCACGGATGCTCCACCACGGTATCAAGTCCGACCTCGGTACCGACGCAAACATCGAGAGACGCATCGAAGAATCATGATTTACAAGATCGAGAGCTCGGGCAAACTTTGCCCACACTATCTTTGAATTTAGAATTATGGAATGATGATTAAGAGACATATATTTGAGTTTGGAACTCTTGAGAGCACAATTGGATGCGGAGGTGCGAAGTTGCTTCGAGGTGGGTTAGGTCGTTTCGATGGATCACACCCAATCGCACTCAGAGCCAAAATGAGAAGACTTTACACATACAATTCTAGGATGTGGTACTTAATGGGGTATTTGAAGACCCGCAAGGTCGATGGAAGCACGAAGAAACGAGCTTGGGAACAAAGCCTACATGTGGACTCGTTCCGGTGATGCCGGTGCCACCGAAACAAGGACTCTCATACACTTTCAAGCCTGGTTCATTCTAGATTTAATTTTGTGGAATAAAGGTTCCAAACCAAGCATTTTCGAGAGGCTATTTCTTTGAAGGATATAAGGACGTCCCTCGCTTGGATCAATGAAGGTAAATTCATCATTGGAGAATTGGCGATCCAATGAGTGGCACGGATGCTTCACCACGGTATCGAGTCCGACCTCTGTACCAGCATAAAGATCACGGACGCATCCAAGAATCATGATTTCCCAGAGATCGAGAGTTTGGGCCAACTTTGCACACACTATCTTTGGACCCGAGTTGTGGAATGATGATTAGGGACATATATTTGAGTTTGGAACCCTTCGGAGCACAATTGGATGCGAAGGTGCGAAGTTCTTCCAAATTAGGTTAATTGGTTTTCGATGCATGGCACCCAATCGCACTCAGAGCCAAATGAGAAGACTTTTGCCGCACAATCCGCGGTTGTGGTGCACTTAATGGGGTATTTGAAGACCGGCATGGTCGATGGAAGCGAGGGAGAAACGAGCTTGGGAACAAAGCCCACATGTGGACTCGTTCGGTGATGCGGTGCCAGTAGAACGAGGACTCTCGTAGACTTTCGAGCTTTGGTTCATTCTAGATTTAATTTTGTGGAATAAAGGTTCCAGCCCAAGCATTTTCGAGAGGCTATCTCTTAGAAAGATACAAGGACGTGCTTAGCTTGGATCAATGAAGGTAAATTCATCCTTGGAGAATTGGCGATCCAATGAGTGGCACGGATCTTGCACCACGGTATCGAGTCCGACCTCGGTACCGGCATAAACATCACGGACGCATCCAAGAATCATGATTTCCAAGATCGAGAGTTCGGGCCAACTTTGCCCACACTATCTTTGGACCGAGTTGTGGAATGATGATTAGAGACATATATTTGAGTTTGGAACCCTTCGGAGCACAATTGGATGCGAAGGTGCGAAGTTGCTCCAAATTGGGTTAATTGGTTTCGATGGATCGCACCCAATCGCACCCGACCCAAATGAGAAGACTTTACCCGCACAATCCCCGGATGTGGTACTTAATGGGGTATTTGAAGACCGGCAAGGTCGATGGAAGCAGGGAGAAACGAGCTTGGGAACAAAGCCCACATGTGGACTCGTTCGGTGATGCGGTGCCACCAAAACAAGGACTCTCATACACTTTCGAGCCTGGTTCATTCTAGATTTAATTTTGTGGAATAAAGGTTCCAACCCAAGCATTTTCGAGAGGCTATCTCTTAGAAGGATACAAGGACGTCCCTAGCTTGGATCAATGAAGGTAAATTCATCCTTGGAGAATTGGCGATCCAATGAGTGGCACGGATGCGCACCACGGTATCGAGTCCGACCTCGGTACCGGCATAAACATCACGGACGCATCCAAGAATCATGATTTCCAAGATCGAGAGTTCGGGCCAACTTTGCCCACACTATCTTTGGACCAGAGTTGTGGAATGATGATTAGAGACATATATTTGAGTTTGGAACCCTTCGGAGCACAATTGGATGCGAAGGTGCGAAGTTGCTCCAAATTGGGTTAATTGGTTTCGATGGATCGCACCCAATCGCACCCGAAATGAGAAGACTTTACCCGCACAATCCCCGGATGTGGTACTTAATGGGGTATTTGAAGACCGGCAAGGTCGATGGAAGCAGGGAGAAACGAGCTTGGGAACAAAGCCCACATGTGGACTCGTTCGGTGATGCCGTGCCACCAAAACAAGGACTCTCATACACTTTCGAGCCTGGTTCATTCTAGATTTAATTTTGTGGAATAAAGGTTCCAACCCAAGCATTTTCGAGAGGCAATCTCTTAGAAGGATACAAGGACGTCCCTAGCTTGGATCAATGAAGGTAAATTCATCCTTGGAGAATTGGCGATCCAATGAGTGGCACTGATGCTGCACCACGGTATCGAGTCCAACCTCGGTACCGGCATAAACATCACGGACGCATCCAAGAATCATGATTTCCAAGATCGAGAGTTCGGGCCAACTTTGCCCACACTATCTTTGGACCGAGTTGTGGAATGATGATTAGAGACATATATTTGAGTTTGGAACCCTTCGGAGCACAATTGGATGCGAAGGTGCGAAGTTGCTCCAAATTGGGTTAATTGGTTTCGATGGATCGCACCCAATCGCACCCGACCCAAATGAGAAGACTTTACCCGCACAATCCCGGATGTGGTACTTAATGGGGTATTTGAAGACCGGCAAGGTCGATGGAAGCGAGGAGAAACGAGCTTGGGAACAAAGCCCACATGTGGACTCGTTCGGTGATGCGGTGACACCAAAACAAGGACTCTCATACACTTTCGAGCCTGGTTCATTCTAGATTTAATTTTGTGGAATAAAGGTTCCAACCCAAGCATTTTCGAGAGGCAATCTCTTAGAAGGATACAAGGACGTCCCTAGCTTGGATCAATGAAGGTAAATTCATCCTTGGAGAATTGGCGATCCAATGAGTGGCACGGATCTTGCACCACGGTATCGAGTCCGACCTCGGTACCGGCATAAACATCACGGACGCATCCAAGAATCATGATTTCCAAGATCGAGAGTTCGGGCCAACTTTGCCCACACTATCTTTGGACCGAGTTGTGGAATGATGATTAGAGACATATATTTGAGTTTGGAACCCTTCGGAGCACAATTGGATGCGAAGGTGCGAAGTTGCTCCAAATTGGGTTAATTGGTTTCGATGGATCGCACCCAATCGCACTCCGACCCAAATGAGAAGACTTTACCCGCACAATCCCCGGATGTGGTACTTAATGGGGTATTTGAAGACCGGCAAGGTCGATGGAAGCGAGGGAGAAACGAGCTTGGGAACAAAGCCCACATGTGGACTCGTTCGGTGATGCGGTGCCACCAAAACAAGGACTCTCATACACTTTCGAGCCTGGTTCATTCTAGATTTAATTTTGTGGAATAAAGGTTCCAACCCAAGCATTTTCGAGAGGCAATCTCTTAGAAGGATACAAGGACGTCCCTAGCTTGGATCAATGAAGGTAAATTCATCCTTGGAGAATTGGCGATCCAATGAGTGGCACGATGCTTGCACCACGGTATCGAGTCCGACCTCGGTACCGGCATAAACATCACGGACGCATCCAAGAATCATGATTTCCAAGATCGAGAGTTCGGGCCAACTTTGCCCACACTATCTTTGGACCGAGTTGTGGAATGATGATTAGAGACATATATTTGAGTTTGGAACCCTTCGGAGCACAATTGGATGCGAAGGTGCGAAGTTGCTCCAAATTGGGTTAATTGGTTTCGATGGATCGCACCCAATCGCACTCGACCCAAATGAGAAGACTTTACCCGCACAATCCCGGATGTGGTACTTAATGGGGTATTTGAAGACCGGCAAGGTCGATGGAAGCGAGGAGAAACGAGCTTGGGAACAAAGCCCACATGTGGACTCGTTCGGTGATGCCGGTGCCACCAAAACAAGGACTCTCATACACTTTCGAGCCTGGTTCATTCTAGATTTAATTTTGTGGAATAAAGGTTCCAACCCAAGCATTTTCGAGAGGCAATCTCTTAGAAGGATACAAGGACGTCCCTAGCTTGGATCAATGAAGGTAAATTCATCCTTGGAGAATTGGCGATCCAATGAGTGGCACGGATCTTGCACCACGGTATCGAGTCCGACCTCGGTACCGGCATAAACATCACGGACGCATCCAAGAATCATGATTTCCAAGATCGAGAGTTCGGGCCAACTTTGCCCACACTATCTTTGGACCGAGTTGTGGAATGATGATTAGAGACATATATTTGAGTTTGGAACCCTTCGGAGCACAATTGGATGCGAAGGTGCGAAGTTGCTCCAAATTGGGTTAATTGGTTTCGATGGATCGCACCCAATCGCACTCGACCCAAATGAGAAGACTTTACCCGCACAATCCCGGATGTGGTACTTAATGGGGTATTTGAAGACCGGCAAGGTCGATGGAAGCAGGGAGAAACGAGCTTGGGAACAAAGCCCACATGTGGACTCGTTCGGTGATGCGGTGCCACCAAAACAAGGACTCTCATACACTTTCGAGCCTGGTTCATTCTAGATTTAATTTTGTGGAATAAAGGTTCCAACCCAAGCATTTTCGAGAGGCTATCTCTTAGAAGGATACAAGGACGTCCCTAGCTTGGATCAATGAAGGTAAATTCATCCTTGGAGAATTGGCGATCCAATGAGTGGCACGGATCTGCACCACGGTATCGAGTCCGACCTCGGTACCGGCATAAACATCACGGACGCATCCAAGAATCATGATTTCCAAGATCGAGAGTTCGGGCCAACTTTGCCCACACTATCTTTGGACCAGAGTTGTGGAATGATGATTAGAGACATATATTTGAGTTTGGAACCCTTCGGAGCACAATTGGATGCGAAGGTGCGAAGTTGCTCCAAATTGGGTTAATTGGTTTCGATGGATCGCACCCAATCGCACCCCGACCCAAATGAGAAGACTTTACCCGCACAATCCCCGGATGTGGTACTTAATGGGGTATTTGAAGACCGGCAAGGTCGATGGAAGCAGGAGAAACGAGCTTGGGAACAAAGCCCACATGTGGACTCGTTCGGTGATGCCGTGCCACCAAAACAAGGACTCTCATACACTTTCGAGCTGGTTCATTCTAGATTTAATTTTGTGGAATAAAGGTTCCAACCCAAGCATTTTCGAGAGGCAATCTCTTAGAAGGATACAAGGACGTCCCTAGCTTGGATCAATGAAGGTAAATTCATCCTTGGAGAATTGGCGATCCAATGAGTGGCACTGATGCTTTGCACCACGGTATCGAGTCCGACCTCGGTACCGGCATAAACATCACGGACGCATCCAAGAATCATGATTTCCAAGATCGAGAGTTCGGGCCAACTTTGCCCACACTATCTTTGGACCGAGTTGTGGAATGATGATTAGAGACATATATTTGAGTTTGGAACCCTTCGGAGCACAATTGGATGCGAAGGTGCGAAGTTGCTCCAAATTGGGTTAATTGGTTTCGATGGATCGCACCCAATCGCACTCCGACCCAAATGAGAAGACTTTACCCGCACAATCCCGGATGTGGTACTTAATGGGGTATTTGAAGACCGGCAAGGTCGATGGAAGCAGGAGAAACGAGCTTGGGAACAAAGCCCACATGTGGACTCGTTCGGTGATGCCGGTGCCACCAAAACAAGGACTCTCATACACTTTCGAGCCTGGTTCATTCTAGATTTAATTTTGTGGAATAAAGGTTCCAACCCAAGCATTTTCGAGAGGCAATCTCTTAGAAGGATACAAGGACGTCCCTAGCTTGGATCAATGAAGGTAAATTCATCCTTGGAGAATTGGCGATCCAATGAGTGGCACGATCTTGCACCACGGTATCGAGTCCGACCTCGGTACCGGCATAAACATCACGGACGCATCCAAGAATCATGATTTCCAAGATCGAGAGTTCGGGCCAACTTTGCCCACACTATCTTTGGACCAGAGTTGTGGAATGATGATTAGAGACATATATTTGAGTTTGGAACCCTTCGGAGCACAATTGGATGCGAAGGTGCGAAGTTGCTCCAAATTGGGTTAATTGGTTTCGATGGATCGCACCCAATCGCACTCCGACCGAAATGAGAAGACTTTACCCGCACAATCCCCGGATGTGGTACTTAATGGGGTATTTGAAGACCGGCAAGGTCGATGGAAGCGAGGGAGAAACGAGCTTGGGAACAAAGCCCACATGTGGACTCGTTCGGTGATGCGGTGCCACCAAAACAAGGACTCTCATACACTTTCGAGCCTGGTTCATTCTAGATTTAATTTTGTGGAATAAAGGTTCCAACCCAAGCATTTTCGAGAGGCTATCTCTTAGAAGGATACAAGGACGTCCCTAGCTTGGATCAATGAAGGTAAATTCATCCTTGGAGAATTGGCGATCCAATGAGTGGCACGGATCTTGCACCACGGTATCGAGTCCGACCTCGGTACCGGCATAAACATCACGGACGCATCCAAGAATCATGATTTCCAAGATCGAGAGTTCGGGCCAACTTTGCCCACACTATCTTTGGACCAGAGTTGTGGAATGATGATTAGAGACATATATTTGAGTTTGGAACCCTTCGGAGCACAATTGGATGCGAAGGTGCGAAGTTGCTCCAAATTGGGTTAATTGGTTTCGATGGATCGCACCCAATCGCACTCGACCCAAATGAGAAGACTTTACCCGCACAATCCCGGATGTGGTACTTAATGGGGTATTTGAAGACCGGCAAGGTCGATGGAAGCGAGGAGAAACGAGCTTGGGAACAAAGCCCACATGTGGACTCGTTCGGTGATGCGGTGCCACCAAAACAAGGACTCTCATACACTTTCGAGCCTGGTTCATTCTAGATTTAATTTTGTGGAATAAAGGTTCCAACCCAAGCATTTTCGAGAGGCTATCTCTTAGAAGGATACAAGGACGTCCCTAGCTTGGATCAATGAAGGTAAATTCATCCTTGGAGAATTGGCGATCCAATGAGTGGCACGGATCTTGCACCACGGTATCGAGTCCGACCTCGGTACCGGCATAAACATCACGGACGCATCCAAGAATCATGATTTCCAAGATCGAGAGTTCGGGCCAACTTTGCCCACACTATCTTTGGACCAGAGTTGTGGAATGATGATTAGAGACATATATTTGAGTTTGGAACCCTTCGGAGCACAATTGGATGCGAAGGTGCGAAGTTGCTCCAAATTGGGTTAATTGGTTTCGATGGATCGCACCCAATCGCACTCCGACCCAAATGAGAAGACTTTACCCGCACAATCCCCGGATGTGGTACTTAATGGGGTATTTGAAGACCGGCAAGGTCGATGGAAGCAGGGAGAAACGAGCTTGGGAACAAAGCCCACATGTGGACTCGTTCGGTGATGCGGTGCCACCAAAACAAGGACTCTCATACACTTTCGAGCCTGGTTCATTCTAGATTTAATTTTGTGGAATAAAGGTTCCAACCCAAGCATTTTCGAGAGGCTATCTCTTAGAAGGATACAAGGACGTCCCTAGCTTGGATCAATGAAGGTAAATTCATCCTTGGAGAATTGGCGATCCAATGAGTGGCACGGATCTTGCACCACGGTATCGAGTCCGACCTCGGTACCGGCATAAACATCACGGACGCATCCAAGAATCATGATTTCCAAGATCGAGAGTTCGGGCCAACTTTGCCCACACTATCTTTGGACCAGAGTTGTGGAATGATGATTAGAGACATATATTTGAGTTTGGAACCCTTCGGAGCACAATTGGATGCGAAGGTGCGAAGTTGCTCCAAATTGGGTTAATTGGTTTCGATGGATCGCACCCAATCGCACTCCGACCCAAATGAGAAGACTTTACCCGCACAATCCCCGGATGTGGTACTTAATGGGGTATTTGAAGACCGGCAAGGTCGATGGAAGCAGGAGAAACGAGCTTGGGAACAAAGCCCACATGTGGACTCGTTCGGTGATGCGGTGACACCAAAACAAGGACTCTCATACACTTTCGAGCCTGGTTCATTCTAGATTTAATTTTGTGGAATAAAGGTTCCAACCCAAGCATTTTCGAGAGGCTATCTCTTAGAAGGATACAAGGACGTCCCTAGCTTGGATCAATGAAGGTAAATTCATCCTTGGAGAATTGGCGATCCAATGAGTGGCACGATCTTGCACCACGGTATCGAGTCCGACCTCGGTACCGGCATAAACATCACGGACGCATCCAAGAATCATGATTTCCAAGATCGAGAGTTCGGGCCAACTTTGCCCACACTATCTTTGGACCGAGTTGTGGAATGATGATTAGAGACATATATTTGAGTTTGGAACCCTTCGGAGCACAATTGGATGCGAAGGTGCGAAGTTGCTCCAAATTGGGTTAATTGGTTTCGATGGATCGCACCCAATCGCACTCCGACCCAATGAGAAGACTTTACCCGCACAATCCCCGGATGTGGTACTTAATGGGGTATTTGAAGACCGGCAAGGTCGATGGAAGCAGGAGAAACGAGCTTGGGAACAAAGCCCACATGTGGACTCGTTCGGTGATGCGGTGCCACCAAAACAAGGACTCTCATACACTTTCGAGCTGGTTCATTCTAGATTTAATTTTGTGGAATAAAGGTTCCAACCCAAGCATTTTCGAGAGGCTATCTCTTAGAAGGATACAAGGACGTCCCTAGCTTGGATCAATGAAGGTAAATTCATCCTTGGAGAATTGGCGATCCAATGAGTGGCACGGATCTTTGCACCACGGTATCGAGTCCGACCTCGGTACCGGCATAAACATCACGGACGCATCCAAGAATCATGATTTCCAAGATCGAGAGTTCGGGCCAACTTTGCCCACACTATCTTTGGACCGAGTTGTGGAATGATGATTAGAGACATATATTTGAGTTTGGAACCCTTCGGAGCACAATTGGATGCGAAGGTGCGAAGTTGCTCCAAATTGGGTTAATTGGTTTCGATGGATCGCACCCAATCGCACTCCGACCCAAATGAGAAGACTTTACCCGCACAATCCCGGATGTGGTACTTAATGGGGTATTTGAAGACCGGCAAGGTCGATGGAAGCAGGGAGAAACGAGCTTGGGAACAAAGCCCACATGTGGACTCGTTCGGTGATGCGGTGCCACCAAAACAAGGACTCTCATACACTTTCGAGCCTGGTTCATTCTAGATTTAATTTTGTGGAATAAAGGTTCCAACCCAAGCATTTTCGAGAGGCTATCTCTTAGAAGGATACAAGGACGTCCCTAGCTTGGATCAATGAAGGTAAATTCATCCTTGGAGAATTGGCGATCCAATGAGTGGCACGGATGCTTGCACCACGGTATCGAGTCCGACCTCGGTACCGGCATAAACATCACGGACGCATCCAAGAATCATGATTTCCAAGATCGAGAGTTCGGGCCAACTTTGCCCACACTATCTTTGGACCGAGTTGTGGAATGATGATTAGAGACATATATTTGAGTTTGGAACCCTTCGGAGCACAATTGGATGCGAAGGTGCGAAGTTGCTCCAAATTGGGTTAATTGGTTTCGATGGATCGCACCCAATCGCACTCTACCCAATGAGAAGACTTTACCCGCACAATCCCCGGATGTGGTACTTAATGGGGTATTTGAAGACCGGCAAGGTCGATGGAAGCGGGAGAAACGAGCTTGGGAACAAAGCCCACATGTGGACTCGTTCGGTGATGCCGGTGCCACCAAAACAAGGACTCTCATACACTTTCGAGCCTGGTTCATTCTAGATTTAATTTTGTGGAATAAAGGTTCCAACCCAAGCATTTTCGAGAGGCTATCTCTTAGAAGGATACAAGGACGTCCCTAGCTTGGATCAATGAAGGTAAATTCATCCTTGGAGAATTGGCGATCCAATGAGTGGCACGATCTTGCACCACGGTATCGAGTCCGACCTCGGTACCGGCATAAACATCACGGACGCATCCAAGAATCATGATTTCCAAGATCGAGAGTTCGGGCCAACTTTGCCCACACTATCTTTGGACCAGAGTTGTGGAATGATGATTAGAGACATATATTTGAGTTTGGAACCCTTCGGAGCACAATTGGATGCGAAGGTGCGAAGTTGCTCCAAATTGGGTTAATTGGTTTCGATGGATCGCACCCAATCGCACCCGACCCAAATGAGAAGACTTTACCCGCACAATCCCCGGATGTGGTACTTAATGGGGTATTTGAAGACCGGCAAGGTCGATGGAAGCAGGAGAAACGAGCTTGGGAACAAAGCCCACATGTGGACTCGTTCGGTGATGCGGTGCCACCAAAACAAGGACTCTCATACACTTTCGAGCCTGGTTCATTCTAGATTTAATTTTGTGGAATAAAGGTTCCAACCCAAGCATTTTCGAGAGGCTATCTCTTAGAAGGATACAAGGACGTCCCTAGCTTGGATCAATGAAGGTAAATTCATCCTTGGAGAATTGGCGATCCAATGAGTGGCACGGATCTTGCACCACGGTATCGAGTCCGACCTCGGTACCGGCATAAACATCACGGACGCATCCAAGAATCATGATTTCCAAGATCGAGAGTTCGGGCCAACTTTGCCCACACTATCTTTGGACCAGAGTTGTGGAATGATGATTAGAGACATATATTTGAGTTTGGAACCCTTCGGAGCACAATTGGATGCGAAGGTGCGAAGTTGCTCCAAATTGGGTTAATTGGTTTCGATGGATGGCACCCAATCGCACTCGACCCAAATGAGAAGACTTTACCCGCACAATCCCCGGATTTGGTACTTAATGGGGTATTTGAAGACTGGCAAGGTCGATGGAAGCAGGGAGAAACGAGCTTGGGAACAAAGCCCACATGTGGACTCGTTCGGTGATGCCGGTGCCACCAAAACAAGGACTCTCATACACTTTCGAGCCTGGTTCATTCTAGATTTAATTTTGTGGAATAAAGGTTCCAACCCAAGCATTTTCGAGAGGCTATCTCTTAGAAGGATACAAGGACGTCCCTAGCTTGGATCAATGAAGGTAAATTCATCCTTGGAGAATTGGCGATCCAATGAGTGGCACGGATCTTGCACCACGGTATCGAGTCCGACCTCGGTACCGGCATAAACATCACGGACGCATCCAAGAATCATGATTTCCAAGATCGAGAGTTCGGGCCAACTTTGCCCACACTATCTTTGGACCGAGTTGTGGAATGATGATTAGAGACATATATTTGAGTTTGGAACCCTTCGGAGCACAATTGGATGCGAAGGTGCGAAGTTGCTCCAAATTGGGTTAATTGGTTTCGATGGATCGCACCCAATCGCACTCCGACCCAAATGAGAAGACTTTACCCGCACAATCCCCGGATGTGGTACTTAATGGGGTATTTGAAGACCGGCAAGGTCGATGGAAGCGAGGGAGAAACGAGCTTGGGAACAAAGCCCACATGTGGACTCGTTCGGTGATGCCGTGCCACCAAAACAAGGACTCTCATACACTTTCGAGCCTGGTTCATTCTAGATTTAATTTTGTGGAATAAAGGTTCCAACCCAAGCATTTTCGAGAGGCTATCTCTTAGAAGGATACAAGGACGTCCCTAGCTTGGATCAATGAAGGTAAATTCATCCTTGGAGAATTGGCGATCCAATGAGTGGCACGGATCTTGCACCACGGTATCGAGTCCGACCTCGGTACCGGCATAAACATCACGGACGCATCCAAGAATCATGATTTCCAAGATCGAGAGTTCGGGCCAACTTTGCCCACACTATCTTTGGACCGAGTTGTGGAATGATGATTAGAGACATATATTTGAGTTTGGAACCCTTCGGAGCACAATTGGATGCGAAGGTGCGAAGTTGCTCCAAATTGGGTTAATTGGTTTCGATGGATCGCACCCAATCGCACTCTACCCAATGAGAAGACTTTACCCGCACAATCCCCGGATGTGGTACTTAATGGGGTATTTGAAGACCGGCAAGGTCGATGGAAGCGAGGGAGAAACGAGCTTGGGAACAAAGCCCACATGTGGACTCGTTCGGTGATGCCGTGCCACCAAAACAAGGACTCTCATACACTTTCGAGCCTGGTTCATTCTAGATTTAATTTTGTGGAATAAAGGTTCCAACCCAAGCATTTTCGAGAGGCTATCTCTTAGAAGGATACAAGGACGTCCCTAGCTTGGATCAATGAAGGTAAATTCATCCTTGGAGAATTGGCGATCCAATGAGTGGCACGGATCTTGCACCACGGTATCGAGTCCGACCTCGGTACCGGCATAAACATCACGGACGCATCCAAGAATCATGATTTCCAAGATCGAGAGTTCGGGCCAACTTTGCCCACACTATCTTTGGACCAGAGTTGTGGAATGATGATTAGAGACATATATTTGAGTTTGGAACCCTTCGGAGCACAATTGGATGCGAAGGTGCGAAGTTGCTCCAAATTGGGTTAATTGGTTTCGATGGATCGCACCCAATCGCACTCGACCCAAATGAGAAGACTTTACCCGCACAATCCCCGGATGTGGTACTTAATGGGGTATTTGAAGACCGGCAAGGTCGATGGAAGCGAGGAGAAACGAGCTTGGGAACAAAGCCCACATGTGGACTCGTTCGGTGATGCGGTGCCACCAAAACAAGGACTCTCATACACTTTCGAGCCTGGTTCATTCTAGATTTAATTTTGTGGAATAAAGGTTCCAACCCAAGCATTTTCGAGAGGCTATCTCTTAGAAGGATACAAGGACGTCCCTAGCTTGGATCAATGAAGGTAAATTCATCCTTGGAGAATTGGCGATCCAATGAGTGGCACGGATGCTTGCACCACGGTATCGAGTCCGACCTCGGTACCGGCATAAACATCACGGACGCATCCAAGAATCATGATTTCCAAGATCGAGAGTTCGGGCCAACTTTGCCCACACTATCTTTGGACCAGAGTTGTGGAATGATGATTAGAGACATATATTTGAGTTTGGAACCCTTCGGAGCACAATTGGATGCGAAGGTGCGAAGTTGCTCCAAATTGGGTTAATTGGTTTCGATGGATCGCACCCAATCGCACTCCGACCCAAATGAGAAGACTTTACCCGCACAATCCCCGGATGTGGTACTTAATGGGGTATTTGAAGACCGGCAAGGTCGATGGAAGCAGGAGAAACGAGCTTGGGAACAAAGCCCACATGTGGACTCGTTCGGTGATGCCGGTGCCACCAAAACAAGGACTCTCATACACTTTCGAGCCTGGTTCATTCTAGATTTAATTTTGTGGAATAAAGGTTCCAACCCAAGCATTTTCGAGAGGCTATCTCTTAGAAGGATACAAGGACGTCCCTAGCTTGGATCAATGAAGGTAAATTCATCCTTGGAGAATTGGCGATCCAATGAGTGGCACGGATGCTGCACCACGGTATCGAGTCCGACCTCGGTACCAGCATAAACATCACAGACGCATCCAAGAATCATGATTTCCAAGATCGAGAGTTCGGGCCAACTTTGCCCACACTATCTTTGGACCAGAGTTGTGGAATGATGATTAGAGACATATATTTGAGTTTGGAACCCTTCGGAGCACAATTGGATGCGAAGGTGCGAAGTTGCTCCAAATTGGGTTAATTGGTTTCGATGGATCGCACCCAATCGCACCCAAATGAGAAGACTTTACCCGCACAATCCCGGATGTGGTACTTAATGGGGTATTTGAAGACCGGCAAGGTCGATGGAAGCGAGGAGAAACGAGCTTGGGAACAAAGCCCACATGTGGACTCGTTCGGTGATGCCGGTGCCACCAAAACAAGGACTCTCATACACTTTCGAGCTGGTTCATTCTAGATTTAATTTTGTGGAATAAAGGTTCCAACCCAAGCATTTTCGAGAGGCTATCTCTTAGAAGGATACAAGGACGTCCCTAGCTTGGATCAATGAAGGTAAATTCATCCTTGGAGAATTGGCGATCCAATGAGTGGCACGGATCTTGCACCACGGTATCGAGTCCGACCTCGGTACCGGCATAAACATCACGGACGCATCCAAGAATCATGATTTCCAAGATCGAGAGTTCGGGCCAACTTTGCCCACACTATCTTTGGACCAGAGTTGTGGAATGATGATTAGAGACATATATTTGAGTTTGGAACCCTTCGGAGCACAATTGGATGCGAAGGTGCGAAGTTGCTCCAAATTGGGTTAATTGGTTTCGATGGATCGCACCCAATCGCACCGAAATGAGAAGACTTTACCCGCACAATCCCCGGATGTGGTACTTAATGGGGTATTTGAAGACCGGCAAGGTCGATGGAAGCGAGGAGAAACGAGCTTGGGAACAAAGCCCACATGTGGACTCGTTCGGTGATGCCGGTGCACCAAAACAAGGACTCTCATACACTTTCGAGCCTGGTTCATTCTAGATTTAATTTTGTGGAATAAAGGTTCCAACCCAAGCATTTTCGAGAGGCAATCTCTTAGAAGGATACAAGGACGTCCCTAGCTTGGATCAATGAAGGTAAATTCATCCTTGGAGAATTGGCGATCCAATGAGTGGCACGATCTTGCACCACGGTATCGAGTCCGACCTCGGTACCGGCATAAACATCACGGACGCATCCAAGAATCATGATTTCCAAGATCGAGAGTTCGGGCCAACTTTGCCCACACTATCTTTGGACCGAGTTGTGGAATGATGATTAGAGACATATATTTGAGTTTGGAACCCTTCGGAGCACAATTGGATGCGAAGGTGCGAAGTTGCTCCAAATTGGGTTAATTGGTTTCGATGGATCGCACCCAATCGCACTCGAAATGAGAAGACTTTACCCGCACAATCCCCGGATGTGGTACTTAATGGGGTATTTGAAGACCGGCAAGGTCGATGGAAGCAGGAGAAACGAGCTTGGGAACAAAGCCCACATGTGGACTCGTTCGGTGATGCGGTGCCACCAAAACAAGGACTCTCATACACTTTCGAGCCTGGTTCATTCTAGATTTAATTTTGTGGAATAAAGGTTCCAACCCAAGCATTTTCGAGAGGCTATCTCTTAGAAGGATACAAGGACGTCCCTAGCTTGGATCAATGAAGGTAAATTCATCCTTGGAGAATTGGCGATCCAATGAGTGGCACGATCTTGCACCACGGTATCGAGTCCGACCTCGGTACCGGCATAAACATCACGGACGCATCCAAGAATCATGATTTCCAAGATCGAGAGTTCGGGCCAACTTTGCCCACACTATCTTTGGACCGAGTTGTGGAATGATGATTAGAGACATATATTTGAGTTTGGAACCCTTCGGAGCACAATTGGATGCGAAGGTGCGAAGTTGCTCCAAATTGGGTTAATTGGTTTCGATGGATCGCACCCAATCGCACTCCGACCCAATGAGAAGACTTTACCCGCACAATCCCCGGATGTGGTACTTAATGGGGTATTTGAAGACCGGCAAGGTCGATGGAAGCGAGGAGAAACGAGCTTGGGAACAAAGCCCACATGTGGACTCGTTCGGTGATGCCGGTGCCACCAAAACAAGGACTCTCATACACTTTCGAGCTGGTTCATTCTAGATTTAATTTTGTGGAATAAAGGTTCCAACCCAAGCATTTTCGAGAGGCTATCTCTTAGAAGGATACAAGGACGTCCCTAGCTTGGATCAATGAAGGTAAATTCATCCTTGGAGAATTGGCGATCCAATGAGTGGCACGATGCGCACCACGGTATCGAGTCCGACCTCGGTACCGGCATAAACATCACGGACGCATCCAAGAATCATGATTTCCAAGATCGAGAGTTCGGGCCAACTTTGCCCACACTATCTTTGGACCAGAGTTGTGGAATGATGATTAGAGACATATATTTGAGTTTGGAACCCTTCGGAGCACAATTGGATGCGAAGGTGCGAAGTTGCTCCAAATTGGGTTAATTGGTTTCGATGGATCGCACCCAATCGCACTCCGACCCAAATGAGAAGACTTTACCCGCACAATCCCCGGATGTGGTACTTAATGGGGTATTTGAAGACCGGCAAGGTCGATGGAAGCGAGGAGAAACGAGCTTGGGAACAAAGCCCACATGTGGACTCGTTCGGTGATGCGGTGCCACCAAAACAAGGACTCTCATACACTTTCGAGCCTGGTTCATTCTAGATTTAATTTTGTGGAATAAAGGTTCCAACCCAAGCATTTTCGAGAGGCTATCTCTTAGAAGGATACAAGGACGTCCCTAGCTTGGATCAATGAAGGTAAATTCATCCTTGGAGAATTGGCGATCCAATGAGTGGCACGGATCTGCACCACGGTATCGAGTCCGACCTCGGTACCGGCATAAACATCACGGACGCATCCAAGAATCATGATTTCCAAGATCGAGAGTTCGGGCCAACTTTGCCCACACTATCTTTGGACCGAGTTGTGGAATGATGATTAGAGACATATATTTGAGTTTGGAACCCTTCGGAGCACAATTGGATGCGAAGGTGCGAAGTTGCTCCAAATTGGGTTAATTGGTTTCGATGGATCGCACCCAATCGCACCCGACCCAATGAGAAGACTTTACCCGCACAATCCCCGGATGTGGTACTTAATGGGGTATTTGAAGACCGGCAAGGTCGATGGAAGCAGGAGAAACGAGCTTGGGAACAAAGCCCACATGTGGACTCGTTCGGTGATGCCGGTGCCACCAAAACAAGGACTCTCATACACTTTCGAGCCTGGTTCATTCTAGATTTAATTTTGTGGAATAAAGGTTCCAACCCAAGCATTTTCGAGAGGCTATCTCTTAGAAGGATACAAGGACGTCCCTAGCTTGGATCAATGAAGGTAAATTCATCCTTGGAGAATTGGCGATCCAATGAGTGGCACGGATCTTGCACCACGGTATCGAGTCCGACCTCGGTACCGGCATAAACATCACGGACGCATCCAAGAATCATGATTTCCAAGATCGAGAGTTCGGGCCAACTTTGCCCACACTATCTTTGGACCAGAGTTGTGGAATGATGATTAGAGACATATATTTGAGTTTGGAACCCTTCGGAGCACAATTGGATGCGAAGGTGCGAAGTTGCTCCAAATTGGGTTAATTGGTTTCGATGGATGGCACCCAATCGCACCCAAATGAGAAGACTTTACCCGCACAATCCCGGATGTGGTACTTAATGGGGTATTTGAAGACCGGCAAGGTCGATGGAAGCGAGGGAGAAACGAGCTTGGGAACAAAGCCCACATGTGGACTCGTTCGGTGATGCCGGTGCCACCAAAACAAGGACTCTCATACACTTTCGAGCCTGGTTCATTCTAGATTTAATTTTGTGGAATAAAGGTTCCAACCCAAGCATTTTCGAGAGGCTATCTCTTAGAAGGATACAAGGACGTCCCTAGCTTGGATCAATGAAGGTAAATTCATCCTTGGAGAATTGGCGATCCAATGAGTGGCACGGATCTTGCACCACGGTATCGAGTCCGACCTCGGTACCGGCATAAACATCACGGACGCATCCAAGAATCATGATTTCCAAGATCGAGAGTTCGGGCCAACTTTGCCCACACTATCTTTGGACCGAGTTGTGGAATGATGATTAGAGACATATATTTGAGTTTGGAACCCTTCGGAGCACAATTGGATGCGAAGGTGCGAAGTTGCTCCAAATTGGGTTAATTGGTTTCGATGGATCGCACCCAATCGCACTCCGACCCAATGAGAAGACTTTACCCGCACAATCCCCGGATGTGGTACTTAATGGGGTATTTGAAGACCGGCAAGGTCGATGGAAGCGAGGAGAAACGAGCTTGGGAACAAAGCCCACATGTGGACTCGTTCGGTGATGCGGTGCCACCAAAACAAGGACTCTCATACACTTTCGAGCCTGGTTCATTCTAGATTTAATTTTGTGGAATAAAGGTTCCAACCCAAGCATTTTCGAGAGGCTATCTCTTAGAAGGATACAAGGACGTCCCTAGCTTGGATCAATGAAGGTAAATTCATCCTTGGAGAATTGGCGATCCAATGAGTGGCACGGATGCTTGCACCACGGTATCGAGTCCGACCTCGGTACCGGCATAAACATCACGGACGCATCCAAGAATCATGATTTCCAAGATCGAGAGTTCGGGCCAACTTTGCCCACACTATCTTTGGACCGAGTTGTGGAATGATGATTAGAGACATATATTTGAGTTTGGAACCCTTCGGAGCACAATTGGATGCGAAGGTGCGAAGTTGCTCCAAATTGGGTTAATTGGTTTCGATGGATCGCACCCAATCGCACTCCGACCCAAATGAGAAGACTTTACCCGCACAATCCCCGGATGTGGTACTTAATGGGGTATTTGAAGACCGGCAAGGTCGATGGAAGCGAGGAGAAACGAGCTTGGGAACAAAGCCCACATGTGGACTCGTTCGGTGATGCCGGTGCCACCAAAACAAGGACTCTCTGTTACACTTTCGAGCATGGTTCATTACATATTTAATTTTGTGGAATAAAGGTTTTTGGCAAAGCATTTTCGAGAGGCCATCTTTTAGAAGGATACAAGAACGTCCACTGACTTGGATCGGTAGAGGTAGTTTCGTCACTTGGAAATTGGCGATACGATAGGTGGCACGAATCCCCCTTTGTTATCGAGTGCGACCTCGGTACCGGTATAAGCATCACGGACGGATACGAGAACCATGATTTCCAAGATCGAGAGTTCGGGCCAGCTTTGCCAGTATTATCTTTGGACCAGAGTTGTGGAATGATGATTAGAGACTTATATTTGAGTTTGGAACCGCAGCGGGGCACAATTGGATGCGAAGGTGCAAAGTTGCTCAAAATTAGGTTAATTGGTTTCGATGGATCGCACCTGATCGCACCCGGACCCAAATGAGAAGACTTTACCCGCACAATCCCTGGATGTGGTACTTAATGGGTTATTTGAAGACCGATAAGGTTGATGGAAGTAGGGAGAAACGAGCTTGGGAACAAGGCCCACATGTGGAATCGTTCCGGTCATGTTGGTGCCACCAAAACAAGGACTCTCTCATGCAACTTTCGAGCCTGGTTCATTTTAGATTTAATTTTGTGGAATAACGTTTCAAGCCCGAGCATTTTCGAGAGGCCATCTCTTAGAAGGACAAGAACGTCCCTAGCTTAGATCAATGCAGGTAAATTCATCCTTGGAGAATTGGCGATCGAATGAGTGGCACAGATGCTGCACCACGGTATCGAATCCGACCTCGGTACCAGCATAAACATCATAGAAACATCAGAGAATCATGATTTCCAAGATCGAGAGTTTGGGCCAACTTTACTGTAATTTATCTTTGGACCCGAGTTGTAGAATGATCAGTAGAGACATACATTTGAGTTTGGAACCCTTTGGAGCACAATTGGATGCGAAGGTGCGAAGTTGCTCCAAATTGGGATAATTGGTTTCGATGGATCGCTTCAAATGACACACCCAGGCCCAAATGAGAAAACATTACCCGAGCGATCCCCGGATGTGGTACTTAATGTGTTATGTGAAAACCGGTAAGGTTGATGGAAAGCGAGGAGAAACGAGCTTGGGAGCAAGGCCAGCGTGTGGAATCGTTCCGGTCGTCTTGACGTGCCAGCAAAACGATGACTCTCGTACACTTTCGAGCACAGTTCGTTACATATTTAATTTTGTGGAATAAAGGTTCCGAAACGAGCATTTTCGAGAGGCCATCTTTTAGAAGGATACAAGAACGTCCACAGCTTGGATCGGTAAGAGGTAGTTTCATCCTTGGAGAATTGGCGATCCAATGAGTGCTTCGAATACTGTTGCACTTGAGTATCGAGTCCAACCTCGAGTACCGAGTATAAACATCACGGACACATACGAGAACCATGATTTCAGCGACATCGAGAGTTCGGGCCAACTTTGCCAGTATTATCTTTGGACAAGAGTTGTGGAATGATGATTAGAGACATATATTTGAGTTTGGAACCCTTCGGGGCACAGATTGGATGCGAAGGTGCAAAGTTGCTCCAAATTAGGTTAATTGGCTTCGATGGATCGCACCCAAAAGCACCCGACCCAATTGAGAAGACTTTACCCGCCCTTGATCCTTTGGATGTGGTATGTCATGCGTTATTTGAAGACCGATAAGGTTGATGGAAGTAGGGAGAAACGAGCTTGGGAGCAAGGCCCACGTGTGGAATCGTTCCGGTAGCGTGGTGCCAGCGAAACAAGGACTCTCTCATACACTTTCGAGCCTGGTTCATAGTAAATTTAATTTTGTGGAATAACGTTTCCAACTAAGCCATTTTCGAGAAGCCATCTCTTAGAAGGATACGGAAAGACGTCCACAGCTTAGATCGAAAGCGAAGGTAAATTCATCCTTGGAGAATTGGCGATCGAATGAGTGGCACGAGATGCTGCGCACGCGGTATCGAATCGGAGCCTCGGTACCGAGCGTAAACATCTACCGAAGCATCCGAGAATCATGATTTCAGAGATCGTCTGTTGGAGCCCAGCAGTGCCTGCACTATCTTTGGACCAGAGTTGTAGAATGATGACTAGAGACATATATTTGAGTTTGGAACCATTTGGAGCACAATTGGATGCGAAGGTGCGAAGATTCCCCAAATTGGGTTAATTAGTTTCGACGGATCGCACCCAATCGCACCACGACCCAAATGAGAAGACTTTACCCGTACAATCCCCGGCTATAGTACATAATGGGTTATTTGAAGACAGGGAAGGTTGATGGATGCGAGGGAGGAAACAGGCTTGAGAACAGAGAGCCGACATATGGACTCGTTCCGGTCGTCCTTGGTGCCAGCAAAACAAGAACTCTCTTTTTCTTGCTTGTTTGGTTTATTGGGGGGTTAGTTTTGTGGAGCCAAAAATTTTCCAACCCGAGCATTTTCGAGAGGCCCTCTCTTAGGGGGATACGAGGACGTCCCTAGTTTTGATCGATGAAGGTAAATTCATCCTTGGAGAATTAGCGATACAATGAGTGGCACGAATCTTTGCACCACGGTATATAGTGCGACCTCGGTACCAGCGTGACACATCACGTAAGTATACAAGGAACCATGATTTAAAAGATCCAGAGAACTGGCAAACTTTGCCTGCATTGTCTTTGGAATAAAGTTCCAGATACGATTTTTAGAGACATATATTTGAGTTTGGAACCCTTTGGAGCAATTGGATGCGAAGGTGCGAGGTTGCTCCAAATTGGGATAATTGGTTTCGATGGATCGCACCCAAACGCACCCCGACCCAAATGGGAAGACTTTACCCGCGCGATCCCCGGATGTGGTACTTAATGTGTTATGTGAAGACCGGTAAGGTTGATGGAAGCCGGGGAGAAACGAGCTTGGGAACGGAGCCCACGTATGGAATCGTTTCAGACATCTTCGGAGTGCCAGCGAAACAAGGACTCTCTCATACACTTTCGAGCACGGTTCATTTTAGATTTAATTTTGTGGAATAAAGGTTCCAACCCGAGCATTTTGGAGAGGCCGTCTCTTAGAAGGATACGAGAACGTCCTTTAGCTTAGATCAATGAAGGTAAATTCATCCTTGGAGAATTGGCGATCGAATGAGTGGCACGAATCTTTGCACTGCGGTATCGAATCCGACCTCGGTACCGGCATAAACATCGCCAAAACATCCGGGAATCATGATTTCCAAGATCAAGAGTTTGAGCCCATTTTTACTGCCTTATCTTTGGACCGGAGTTGTAGAATGATGACTAGAAGGCAGCTATATTTGAGTTTGGAACCATTTGGAGCACAATTGGATGCGAAGGTGCGAAGATTCCCCAAATTGGGTTAATTAGTTTCGACGGATCGCACCCAATCGCACCACGACCCAAATGAGAAGACTTTACCCGTACAATCCCCGGCTGGAGTACATAATGGGTTATTTGAAGACAGGGAAGGTTGATGGATGCAGGGAGAAACGAGCTTGGGAACAAGGCCGACATGTGGACTCGTTCGGTCATGCTGTGCCACCAAAACAAGAACTCTCTCATACACTTTCGAGCCTGGTTCATTCTAGATTTAATTTTGTGGAATAAAAATTCCAACCCAAGCATTTTCGAGAGACTATCTCTTAGAAGGATACAAGGACGTCCCTAGCTTGGATCAATGAAGGTAAATTCATCCTTGGAGAATTGGCGATCAATGAGTGGCACGGATGCTCCACCACGGTATGGAGTCCGACCTCGGTACCGGCATAAACATCACGGACGCATACGAGAACCATGATTTCCAAGATCGAGGGTTCGGGCCAACTTTGCCTCTTGCACTATCTTTGGACTAGAGTTGTGGAATGATGATTAGAGACATATATTTGAGTTTGGAACCCTTTGGAGCACAATTGGATGCGAAAGTGCGAAGTTGCTCCAAATTGGGATAATTGGTTTCGATGGATCGCACTCCGACCCAAATGAGAAGGCTTTACCCGCACAATCCGGGGATGTGGTACTTAATGGGGTATTTGAAGACCGACAAGGTCGATGGAAGCAGGGAGAAACGAGCTTGGGAACAATCCCACATGTGGACTCGTTCCGGTCATACTGGTGCCACCAAAACAAGGACTCTCTCATACACTTTCGAGCCTGGTTCATTCTAAATTTAATTTTGTGGAATAAAGGTTCCAACCCAAGCATTTTCGAGAGGCTATCTCTTAGAAGGATACAAGGACGTCCCTTGCTTGGATCAATGAAGGTAAATTAATCCTTGGAGAATTGCGATCAAATGAGTGGCACAGATGCTGCACCACATTATCGAGTCCAACCTCGGTACCAGCATAAACATCACAGACGCATCCAAGAATCATGATTTCCAAGATCGAGAGTTTTGGGGCCAACTTTGCCCGCACTATCTTTAGACCGAGTTGTGGAATGATGATTAGAGACATATATTTGAGTTTGGAACCTTTTGGAGCACAATTGGATGCGAAGGTGCGAAGTTGCTCCAAATTGGGTTAATTAGTTTCGATGGATCGCACTTTCAATCGCACCGATCTAAATGAGAAGACTTTACCCGCAAAATCCCCGGATGTGGTACTTAATGGGGTATTTGAAGACCGGCAAGGTCGATGGAAGCAGGGAGAAACGAGCTCGGGAACAAAGGCCACATGTGGACTCGTTCTCGTGATGCAGGTTCCACCAAAACAAGGACTCTCATACACTTTTGACCCTGGTTCATTCTAGATTTAATTTTGTGGAATAAAGGTTCCAGCCCAAGAATTTTCGAGAGTCTATCTCTTAGAAGGATACAAGGACGTCCCTAGCTTGGATCAATGAAGGTAAATTCATCCTTGGAGAATTGCGATCCAATGAGTGGCATAGATGTTGCACTACGGTATCGAGTCGACCTCGGTACCGGTATAAACATTACGGACGCTTAAGAACCATGATTTCCAGATCGAGAGTTCGGGCCAAGTTTGCCCACATTATCTTTGGAGCAGAGTTGTGGAATGATGATTATAGACATATCTTTGAATTTGGAACCCTTCGGAGCACAATTGAATGCGAAGGTGCGAAGTTGCTCCAAATTGGGATAATTGGTTTCGATGGATCGCACCCGATCGCACCTCGACCCAAATGAGAAGACTTTACCCGCACGAAATCCCCGGATGTGGTACTTAATGGGTTATTTGAAGGCCGGCAAGGTTGATGGAAGCAAGGAGAAACGAGCTTGGGAACAAGGCCCACGTGGACACGTTCGGTACATGCTGGTGCCACGAAACAAGGACTCTCTCATACACTTTCGAGCCTGGTTCATTCTAGATTTAATTTTTTGGAATAAAGGTTCCAACCCAAGCATTTTCGAGAGGCTATCTCTTAGAAGGATACAAGGACGTCCCTAGCTTGGATCAATGAAGGTAAATTCATCCTTGGAGAATTGCGATCCAATGAGTGGCATAGATGTTGCACTACGGTATCGAGTCCGACCTCGGTACCAGTATAAACATTACAGACGCATACAGGAACCATGATTTCCAAGATCGAGAGTTTCGGCCAAGTTTGCCCACATTATCTTTGGAGCGAGTTGTGGAATGATGATTATAGACATATCTTTGAATTTGGAACCCTTCGGAGCACAATTGAATGCGAAGGTGCGAAGTTGCTCCCAAATTGGGATAATTGGTTTCGATGGATCGCACCCAATCGCACCTCGACCCAAATGAGAAGACTTTACCCGCACAATCCCCGGATGTGGTACTTAATGGGTTATTTGAAGACCGGCAAGGTTGATGGAAGCAAGGAGAAACGAGCTTGGGAACAAGGCCCACATGTGGACACGTTCGGTCATCATTGGTGCCACAAAACAAGGACTCTCTCATACACTTTGGAGCCTGGTTCATTCTAGATTTAATTTTTTGGAATAAAGGTTCCAACCCAAGCATTTTCGAGAGGCTATCTCTTAGAAGGATACAAGGACGTCCCTAGCTTGGATCAATGAAGGTAAATTCATCCTTGGAGAATTGCGATCCAATGAGTGGCATAGATGTTGCACTACGGTATCGAGTCCGACCTCGGTACCAGTATAAACATTACAGACGCATACAAGAACCATGATTTCCAAGATCGAGAGTTCGGGCCAAGTTTGCCCACATTATCTTTGGAGCAGAGTTGTGGAATGATGATTATAGACATATCTTTGAATTTTGAACCCTTCGGAGCACAATTGAATGCGAAGGTGCGAAGTTGCTCCAAATTGGGATAATTGGTTTCGATGGATCGCACCCAATCGCACCTCGACCCAAATGAGAAGACTTTACCCGCACAATCCCCGGATGTGGTACTTAATGGGTTATTTGAAGACCGGCAAGGTTGATGGAAGTAAGGAGAAACGAGTCCGACCTCGGTACCGAGCATAAACATCACAGACGCATACAAGAATCATGATTTCCAAGATCGAGACTTTCGGCCAACTTTGCCTGCATTATCTTTGGACCAGAGTTGTGGAATGATGATTAGAGACATATATTTGAGTTTGGAACCCTTCGGAGCACAATTGGATGCGAAGGTGCGAAGTTGGTCCAAATTGGGTTAATTGTTTTTGATGGATCGCACCCAATCGCACCCGACCCAAATGAGAAGACTTTACCCGCACAATCCCCGGATGTGGTACTTAATGGGTTATTTGAAGACCGGCAAGGTTGATGGAAGCAGGGAGAAACGAGCTTGGGAACAAGGCCCACATGTGGACACGTTCCGGTCATGCTGGTGCCACCAAAACAAGGACTCTCTCATACACTTTCGAGCCTGGTTCATTCTAGATTTAATTTTGTGGAATAAAGGTTCCAACCCAAGCATTTTCGAGAGGCTATCTCTTAGAAGGATACAAGGACGTCCCTAGCTTGGATCAATGAAGGTAAATTCATCCTTGGAGAATTGCGATCCAATGAGTGGCACGAATCTTTGCACCACGGTATCGAGTCCGACCTCGGTACCGGCATAAACATCACGGACGCATCCAAGAATCATGATTTCCAAGATCGAGACTTTCGGCCAACTTTGCCACGCACTATCTTTGGACCGAGTTGTGGAATGATGATTAGAGACATATATTTGAGTTTGGAACCCTTCGGAGCACAATTGGATGCGAAGGTGCGAAGTTGGTCCAAATTGGGTTAATTGTTTTTGATGGATCGCACCCAATCGCACCCCGACCCAAATGAGAAGACTTTACCCGCACAATCCCCGGATGTGGTACTTAATGGGTTATTTGAAGACCGGCAAGGTTGATGGAAGCAGGGAGAAACGAGCTTGGGAACAAGGCCCACATGTGGACACGTTCCGGTCATCTTGGTGCCACCAAAACAAGGACTGTCTCATACACTTTCGAGCTTGGTTCATTCTAGATTTAATTTTGTGGAATAAAGGTTCCAACCCAAGCATTTTCGAGAGGCTATCTCTTAGAAGGATACAAGGACGTCCCTAGCTTGGATCAATGAAGGTAAATTCATCCTTGGAGAATTGCGATCAAATGAGTGGCACGGATCTTTGGCACCGGGGTAGGGAGCGAGACCGGGACCGCGGTAACAACACCGAAGCGCCGCAAAAACAAATATTTTTTAACAAGACCTTTTCGCTTGCACTATCTTTGGACCGAGTTGTGGAATGATGATTAGAGACATATATTTGAGTTTGGAACCCTTCGGAGCACAATTGGATGCGAAGGTGCGAAGTTGCTCCAAATTGGGTTAATTGGTTTCGATGGATCGCACCCAATCGCACCCCGACCCAAATGAGAAGACTTTACCCGCAAAATCCCCGGATGTGGTACTTAATGGGGTATTTGAAGACAGGCAAGGTCGATGGAAGCAAGGAGAAACGAGCTTGGGAACAAAGGCCACATGTGGACTCGTTTTGGTGATCCAGGTGCGACCAAAACAAGGACTCTCTCATACACTTTTGAGCTTGGTTCATTCTAGATTTAATTTTGTGGAATAAAGGTTCCAACCCAAGCATTTTCGAGAGGCTATCTCTTAGAAGGATACAAGGACGTCCCTAGCTTGGATCAATGAAGGTAAATTCATCCTTGGAGAATTGCGATCCAATGAGTGGCACGGATCCTGCACCACGGTATCGAGTCCGAACCTCGGTACCAGCATAAACATCACAGACGCATCCAAGAATCATGATTTCCAAGATCGAGACTTTCGGCCAACTTTTCCTGCACTATCTTTGGACCAGAGTTGTGGAATGATGATTAGAGACATATATTTGAGTTTGGAACTCTTCGGAGCACAATTGGATGCGAAGGTGCGAAGTTGGTCCAAATTGGGTTAATTGTTTTTGATGGATCGCACCCAATCGCACCCTGACCCAAATGAGAAGACTTTACCCGCACAATCCCCGATGTGGTACTTAATGGGTTATTTGAAGACCGGCAGGTGGTAGAGGGAGAGAGTAGAGGGAGAGAGAGAGAGAAAGCTTGGGAGACAAGGCCCACATGTGGACACGTTCCGGTCATGCTGGTGCCACCAAAACAAGGACTCTCGCATACACTTTCGAGCCTGGTTCATTCTAGATTTAATTTTGTGGAATAAAGGTTCCAACCCAAGCATTTTCGAGAGGCTATCTCTTAGAAGGATACAAGGACGTCCCTAGCTTGGATCAATGAAGGTAAATTCATCCTTGGAGAATTGCGATCAAATGAGTGGCACAGATCTTCTGCACCACGGTATCGAGTCCGACCTCGGTACCAGCATAAACATCACAGACGCATCCAAGAATCATGATTTCCAAGATCGAGACTTTCGGCCAACTTTGCCTGCACTATCTTTGGACCAGAGTTGTGGAATGATGATTAGAGACATATATTTGAGTTTGGAACCCTTCGGAGCACAATTGGATGCGAAGGTGCGAAGGTGAGAAGTTGCTGCAAATTGGGTTAATTGGTTTCGATGGATCGCACCCAATCGCACTCCAACCCAAATGAGAAGACTTTACCCGCACAATCCCCGGATGGGGTACTTAATGGGGTATTGGAAAACCGGCAAGTTTGATGGAAGCGAGGAGAAACGAGCTTGGGAGCAAAGCCCACATGTGGACTCGTTTTGGTGATGCCGGGTGCCACCAAAACAAGGACTCTCATACACTTTCGAGCCTGGTTCATTCTAGATTTAATTTTGTGGAATAAAGGTTCCAACCCAAGCATTTTCGAGAGGCTATCTCTTAGAAGGATACAAGGACGTCCCTAGCTTGGATCAATGAAGGTAAATTCATCCTTGGAGAATTTGCGATCCAATGAGTGGCACGAATCTTTGCACCACGGTATCGAGTCCGACCTCGGTACCGGCATAAACATCACGGACGCATCCAAGAATCATGATTTCCAAGATCGAGACTTTCGGCCAACTTTGCGACACACTATCTTTGGACCCGAGTTGTGGAATGATGATTAGAGACATATATTTGAGTTTGGAACCCTTCGGAGCACAATTGGATGCGAAGGTGCGAAGTTGGTCGAAATTGGGTTAATTGGTTTTGATGGATCGCACCCAATCGCACTCGACCCAAATGAGAAGACTTTACCCGCACAATCCCCGGATGTGGTACTTAATGGGTTATTTGAAGACCGACGAGGTCGATGGAAGCGGGGAGAAACGAGCTTGGGAACAAAGGCCCACATGTGGACTCGTTCGGTGATCTTGGTGCCACCAAAGCAAGGACTCTCTCGTACACTTTTGACCTGGTTCATTCTAGATTTAATTTTGTGGAATAAAGGTTCCAACCCAAGCATTTTCGAGAGGCTATCTCTTAGAAGGATACGAGGACATCCCTAGCTTGGATCAATGAAGGTAAATTCATCCTTGGAGAATTGCGATCAATGAGTGGCACGGATGTTGCACCACGGTATCGGTCGACCTCGGTACCGGCATAAACATCACGGACGCATCCAAGAATCATGATTTCCAAGATCGAGACTTTCGGGCCAAACTCCTGCACTATCTTTGGACCAGAGTTGTGGAATGATGATTAGAGACATATATTTGAGTTTGGAACCCTTCGGAGCACAATTGGATGCGAAGGTGCGAAGTTGCTCCAAATTGGGTTAATTGGTTTCGATGGATCGCACCCAATCGCACCCCGACCCAAATGAGAAGACTTTACCCGCACAATCCCGGATGTGGTACTTAATGGGGTATTTGAAGACCGGCAAGGTCGATGGAAGCGAGGAGAAACGAGCTTGGGAACAAAGCCCACATGTGGACTCGTTCCGGTGATGCCGGTGCCACCAAAACAAGGACTCTCTCATACACTTTCGAGCTGGTTCATTCTAGATTTAATTTTGTGGAATAAAGGTTCCAACCCAAGCATTTTTCGAGAGGCTATCTCTTAGAAGGATACAAGGACGTCCAGCTTGGATCGATGAAGGTAAATTCATCCTTGGAGAATTGCGATCAAATGAGTTGCACGAATCTTTTGCACCACGGTATCGAGTCCGACCTCGGTACCGGCATAAACATCACGGACGCATCCAAGAATCATGATTTCCAAGATCGAGACTTTCGGCCAACTTTGCACCACCTTATCTTTGGACCAGAGTTGTGGAATGATGATTAGAGACATATATTTGAGTTTGGAACCCTTCGGAGCACAATTGGATGCGAAGGTGCGAAGTTGCTCCAAATTGGGTTAATTGGTTTCGATGGATCGCACCCAATCGCACCAGACCCAAATGAGAAGACTTTACCCGCACAATCCCCGGATGTGGTACTTAATGGGTATTTGAAGGCCCGGCAAGGTCGATGGAAGCGGGGAGAAACGAGCTTGGGAACAAAGGCCACATGTGGACTCGTTCGGTCATCGGTGCCACCAAAACAAGGACTGTCTCATACACTTTGGAGCTTGGTTCATTCTAGATTTAATTTTGTGGAATAAAGGTTCCAACCCAAGCATTTTCGAGAGGCTATCTCTTAGAAGGATACAAGGACGTCCCTAGCTTGGATCAATGAAGGTAAATTCATCCTTGGAGAATTGCGATCCAATGAGTGGCACGAATCTTTGCACCACGGTATCGAGTCGAGACCTCGGTACCGGCATAAACATCACGGACGCATCAAGAATCATGATTTCCAAGATCGAGACTTTCGGCCAACTTTCTGCACTATCTTTGGACCGAGAGTTGTGGAATGATGATTAGAGACATATATTTGAGTTTGGAACTCTTCGGAGCACAATTGGATGCGAAGGTGCGAAGTTGGTCCAAATTGGGTTAATTGTTTTTGATGGATCGCACCCAATCGCACCCTGACCCAAATGAGAAGACTTTACCCGCACAATCCCCGAATGTGGTACTTAATGGGTTATTTGAAGACCGGCAAGGTTGATGGAAGCCGGGAGAAACGAGCTTGGGGACAAGGCCCACATGTGGACACGTTCGATCAATGCATTGCCACCAAAACAAGGACTCTCGCGTACAACTTTCCGAGCGTGGTTCATTAGATTTAATTTTGTGGAATAAAGGTTCCAACCCAAGCATTTTCGAGAGGCTATCTCTTAGAAGGATCCAAGGACGTCTTTAGCTTGTATCGATGTAGGTAAATTCGTCGTCCTTGGAGAATTGCGATCAAATGAGTGGCACGGATGCTGCACCGCGGTATCGAGTAGGACCTCGGTACCGGCATAAACATCACGGACGCATCCAGAATCATGATTTCCAAGATCGGAACTTTCGGCAAACTTTACTGCCTTTTTATCTTTGGACCCGAGTTGTGGAATGATGATTAGAGACATATATTTGAGTTTGGAACCCTTCGGAGCAAAATTGGATGCGAAGGTGCGAAGTTGGTCCAAATTGGGTTAATTGTTTTTGATGGATCGCACCCAATCGCACCAGACCGAAATAAGAAGACTTTACCCGCACAATACCAGATGTGGTACTTAATAGGTTATTTGAAGACCAGCAGGGTTGATGGAAGCGAGGAGAAACGAGCTTGGGAACGAAGGCCACGCGTGGACACGTTGCGGTAAATCTTGGTGCCACGAGAACGAAGACTCTCTCATGCACTTTAGAAACTGGGATTCATTCTAGATTTAATTTTGTGGAATAAAGGTTCCAACCCGAAGCATTTTCGAGAGGCTATCTCTTGGAAAGGATACAAGGAACGTCCACAGCTTGGATCGATGAAGGTAAATTCATCCTTGGAGAATTTGCGATCAAATGAGTGGCACGAGATCTTTTACCACGGTATCGAGGTCGAGCTTCGATACCGGCATAAACATCACGGAACGCATCCGAGAATCATGATTTCAAAGATCGAGACTTTCGGCAACTTTGCTGCCTTTTTATCTTTGGACCAGAGTTGTGGAATGATGATTAGAGACATATATTTGAGTTTTGGAACCCTTCGGAGCACGATTGGATGCGAAGGTGCGAAGTTGGTCCAAATTGGGTTAATTGGTTTCGATGGATCGCACCCCGTCGCACTCCACAGCGAATGAGAAGACTTTTCCCGCAGAATCCCCGGATGTGGTACTTAATGGGGTATTTGAAGACGGGGGCGAGGTCGATGGAACCGAGGGAGAAACGAGCTTGGGAGCAAAGGCCACGTGAGGACTCGTTTGGTGATCCGAGGGTGCGACCCGAGCAAAGGACTGGCAACTACACATTCGAGGCTGGTTCATTCTAGATTTAATTTGGTGGAATAAAGGTTCCAACTTGACCATTTTTCAGATTTTATCTCTTCGAATGATACAAGGACGTCCACGGCTTGGATCGATGAAGGTAAATTCATCCTTGGACGATTGGCGATACGATGAGTGGTACGAATCTTTGCACCACGGTATCGAGTCCGACCTCGGTACCGGCGTAAACATCACGGACGCATCCCGAAGCCTCATGATTTCCAAGATCAAGAGTTTGGGCCAACTTTGCCTACTTATCTTTGGACCGGAGTTGTGGAATGATGATTAGAGACATATATTTAAGTTCGGAACTACTTTGGAGCACGATTGGATGCGAAGGTGCGAAGTTAATGCGAATTGGGTTAATTAGTTTTGATGGATCGCACCCCGATCGCACTCGATTCGAATTAGAAGACTTTACCCGAGCGATCCCCGGATGTGGTACTTAATGGGTTATTTGAAGACCGGCGAGGTTGATGGAAGCGAGGGGAGAAACGAGATTGGGAGCAAAGCCAGCAGGTGGACTCGTTCGGTGATGCGGTGCCACCGAAACAAGGACTCTCATACACGTTTCCGAGCCTGGTTCATTCTAGATTTAATTTGGTGGAATAAAGGTTCGAACCCGAGCATTTTCGAGAGGTACTATCTCTTAGAATGATACGAGGACGTCCACCGGCTTGGATCGATGAAGGTAAATTCGTCCTTGGACGATTGGCGATGCGATAGGTGGTACGGATGTTGCACCACGGTATCGAGTCGGAACCTCGGTACCGACATAAACATCACGAGACGCATCCGAGAATCATGATTTCCAAAGAGATCGAGAGTTTGGGCCAACTTTACTGCCTTTTTATCTTTTGGACCCGAGTTGTGGAATGATGATTAGAGACATATATTTAAGTTCGGAACCCTTTGGAGCGCAATTGGATGCGAAGGTGCGAAGTTGCTCCAAATTGGGTTAATTGTTTTTGATGGATCGCACTTGATCGCACCCCCGACCCGAATGAGAAGACTTTTACCCGCACGATCCCCGGATGTGGTACTTAATGGGTTATTTGAAGACCGCGGACGGTTGATGGAAGCGGGGAGAAACGAGATTGGGAACAAAGCCCACCAGTGGACTCGTTACATTGATGCGAGTGCCACCAAAACAAAGGACTCTAAGACACATTCGAGCACAGTTCATAATAGATTTAATTTGGTGGAATAAAGGTTCGAACCAATGTATTTTCGAGGAGGCTATCTCTTAGAATGATACGAGGACGTCCACGGCTTGGATCGATGAAGGTAAGTGCATCCTTGGACGATTGGCGATACCGTAGGTGGTACCGGATGTTGCACCACGGTGGCCAAGTCCGACCTCGGTACCGGCGCCAAGCATCGCGAGACGCATCAGAGAATCGCGGTTCCCAGGTGAGAGAGAGAGTTTTTGGCCAACTTTGCCTGCACTATCTTTGGACCCGAGTTGCGCAGAATGATAATTAAAGACATATATTTAAGTTCGAGACCATTAGGAGCTGACTTGGATAAGAACGATGCGAAGTTATTTTCTGATTGGATTCATTGTTTTTGATGGATCGCACTTGATCCCACCCAGGCCAAAATGAGAAGACTTTCGCAGCACGATCCCCGGATGTGGTACTTAATGGGTTGTTTGAAGACCGACGAGGTTGATGGAAACGGGGAGAAACGAGCTTGGGAACGAGGCCTTTGTGTGGACACGTTCGATCATCCTTTAATTGCCACTAGAAACAAGGACTTCTGCAAATACGATTTCGAGACTGGTTCATATTAGATTTAATTTTGTGGAATAAAGGTTCCAACCCAAGAGCATTTTCGAGAGGCTATCTCTTAGAAGGATACAAGGACGTCCCTAGCTTGGATCGATGAAGGTAAATTCATCCTTGGAGAATTAGCGATACAATGAGTGGCACGAATCCTTGCACCACGGTATCGAGTCCGACAGCGGTACCGGCGCTAAACATCACGGACGCATCCAAGAATCATAGCTGATTTCAGAGATCGAGACTTATGACCAACTTTGCTGCGTATCTTTTTTTTGGACCAGAGTTGTGGAATGATGATTAGAGGCTATATATTTGAGTTTTGAACCCTTTGGAGCGCAATTGGATGCGAAGGTGCGAAGTTGCTCCGAATTGGGTTAATTGATTTCGATGAATGGCACCCAATCGCACTACGACCCAATTGAGAAGACTTTACCCGCTCGATCCCCGAATGTGGTACTTAATGGGTTATTTGAAGACCGGCAAGGTTGATGGAAGCGAGGAGAAACGAGCTTGGGGACTGAGCCCACATGTGGACTCGTTCGGTCGTGCGGTGCCACGAAACAAGGACTCTCATACACTTTCGAGCTGGTTCATTCTAGATTTAATTTTGTAGCCGGAATAAAGGTTCCAACGCGAGCAATTTCGAGAGACCATCTCTTAGAAGGATACAAGGACATCCACAGCTTGGATCAATGAAGGTAAATTCATCCTTGGAGAATTGGCGATCCAATGAGTGGCACGGATGTTGCACCACGGTATCGAGTACGACCTCGGTACCGGCGCTAAACATCACGAACGCATCCGAGAATCATGATTTCCAAGATCGAGACTTTCGGCAAACTTTTTTTACTCTCATCTTTGGACCAGAGTTGTGGAATGATGATTAGAGACATATATTTGAGTTTGGAACCCTTCGGAGCACAATTGGATGCAAAGGTGTGAAGTTGGTCCAAATTGGGTTAATTGTTTTTGATGGATCGCACCCGATCGCACTCCTGACTGAAATGAGAAGAATTGACCCGCACAATTCCCGGATGTGGTGCTTAATGGGTTATTTGAAGACCGGCAAGGTTGATGGAAGTTTTTTTTTACGAGCTTGGGGGGGGTTTTTTTTTTTTTTTTTTGGGGGGGGGGGGGGGGGAAAAAAAAAAAAAAAAAAAAAAAAAAAAAAAAAAAAAAAAAAAAAAAAAAAAAAAAAAAAAAAAAAAAAAAAAAAAAAAAAAGGGGGGGGGGGGGGGGGGGGGGGGGGGGGGGGGGGGGGGGGGGGGGGGGGGGGGGGGGGGGGGGGGGGGGGGGGGGGGGGGGGGGGGGGGGGGGGGGGGGGGGGGGGGGGGGGGGGGGGGGGGGGGGGGGGGGGGGGGGGGGGGGGGGGGGGGGGGGGGGGGGGGGGGGGGGGGGGGGGGGGGGGGGGGGGGGGGGGGGGGGGGGGGGGGGGGGGGGGGGGGGGGGGGGGGGGGGGGGGGGGGGGGGGGGGGGGGGGGGGGGGGGGGGGGGGGGGGGGGGGGGGGGGGGGGGGGGGGGGGGGGGGGGGGGGGGGGGGGGGGGGGGGGGGGGGGGGGGGGGGGGGGGGGGGGGGGGGGGGGGGGGGGGGGGGGGGGGGGGGGGGGGGGGGGGGGGGGGGGGGGGGGGGGGGGGGGGGGGGGGGGGGGGGGGGGGGGGGGGGGGGGGGGGGGGGGGAGACATATATTTGAGTTTGGAACCCTTCGGAGCACGGTTGGATGCGAAGGTGCGAAGTTGCTCCAAATTTGGGTTAATTGGTTTAGATGGATGGCACCCAATCGCACTCGACCCAAATGAGAAGACTTTATCCATACAATCCCCTGATGTGGTACTTAATTAGGTATTTGAAGACAGCCCGTGGTCGAAGGATGCGAGGAGAAACGAGCTTGGGAACAAACCACATGTGGACACGTTGGAGTGATGCTTGGTGCCACGAAACAAGGACTCTCGTAGACTTTCGAGCAAAAGTTCATTCTCGATTTAATTTTGTGGAATAAAGGTTCCAACTCAAGCATTTTCAAGAGACCATCTCTTAGAATGATACAAGGACGTCCTAAGCTTGGATCGATGAAAGTAAATTAATCCTTGGAGAATTTGCGATCAAATGAGTGGCACGAATCTTGCACCACGGTATCGAGTCCGACTTCGATATTGACATAAACATCACGAACGCATCCCGAGAATCATGATTTCAAAGATCGAGACTTTCGGCCAACATTGCACGCAATATCTTTGGACCAGAGTTGTGGAATGATGATTAGAGACATATATTTGAGTTTGGAACCCTTCGGAGCACAATTGGATGCGAAGGTGCGAGATTGCTCAAAATTGGGTTAATTGGTTTCGATGGATCGCACCCGATCGCATCCCGACCTAAATGAGAAGACTTTACCGCCAAAATTCCCGGATGTGGTACTTAATGGGGTATTTGAAGACGAGGCAAGGTCGATGGAAGCAGGAGAAACGAGCTTGGGAACAAAGGCCACGTGTGGACTCGTTTTGGTGATCACGAGGTACGACCCAAAACGAGGACTTCCCTGGCATCTGATGTTGAGCTTGGTTCATTCCGGATTTAATTTTGTGGAATAAAGGTTCCAACCCCGAGCATTTTCGATAAGCTATCTCATAGAAGGATACAAGGACGTCTAAGCTTGGATCAATGAGGGTAAAAAAATTCATCCTTGGAGAATTAGCGATACAATGAGTGGCACGAATCTTGCACCACGGTATCGAGTGTGACCTCTGTACCCGACGTAAACATCACGGACGCATCGAAGAATCATGATTTCCAAGATCGAGACTTTCGGCCAACTTTGCCTGCACTATCTTTGGACCAGAGTTGTGGAATGATGATTAGAGACATATATTTGTGTTTGGAACCCTTCGGAGCACAATTGGATGCGAAGGTGCGAAGTTGGTCGAAATTGGGTTAATTGTTTTTGATGGATCGCACCCGATCGCACCACGACCCAAATGAGAAGACTTTACCCGCACAATCCCGGATGTGGTACTTAATGGGTTATTTGAAGACCGGCAAGGTTGTTGGAAGCAGGGAGAAACGAGCTTGGGAGCAAGGCCCGCGTGTGGACACGTTCGATAAATCGCAGTGCCACCCCAACAAGGACTCTCTAATACACATTCGAGCACAGTTCATTGAAAATTTAATTTTGTGGAATAAAGGTTCCAGCCCAAGCATTTTCGAGAGGCTATCTCTTAGAAGGATACAAGGACGTCCACAGCTTGGATCGATGAAGGTAAATTCATCCTTGGAGAATTTGCGATCAAATGAGTGGCGCGAATCTTTTTCCACGGTATCGAGTACGACTTCGGTACCGGCGTAAACATCCTGTGAGGGCCGCATCCGAGAATCATGATTTCCAAGATCGAGACTTTCGGCCAACTTTGCTGCAATATCTTTGGAGCGAGTTGTGGAATGATGATTAGAGACATATATTTGAGTTTGGAACCCTTCGGAGCACGGGTGGATGCGAAGGTGCGAGGTGGAACCAAATTGGGTTAATTGGTTTTGATGGATCGCACTTAATCGCACTCAGACCCAAATGCGAAGACTTTACCCGCACAATCCCCGGATGTGGTACTTCATGGGGTATATGAAGATCAGCAAGGTCGATGGAAGCAAGGAGAAACGAGCTTGGGAGCAATAGCCCACATGTGGACTCGTTTGGTGCTGCAGTGCGACCAAAAAAAGGACTTGCATCCATTTTGTGAGCTTAGTTCATTCTAGATTTAATTTTGTGGAATAAAGGTTCCAACCCAAGCATTTGAGAGCCAATCTCTTAGAAGGATACAAGGACGTCCCCGAGCTTGGATCGGTGAGGGCAAATTCATCCTTGGAGAATTGGCGATCCAATGAGTGGCACGATTTGCCCACGTTCTCGAATCCGACCTCGGTACCGACATAAACATCACGAACGCATCCAAGAATCATGATTTCCAAGATCGAGACTTTGGGCCAACTTTTTCTGCATTCTCTTTGGATTAGAGTTGTGGAATGATGATTAGAGACATATATTTGAGTTTGGAACACATCGGAGGACAATTGGATGCGAAGGTGCGAAGTTGGTCCAAATTGGGTTAATTGGTTTTGATGGATCGCACCCAATCGCACTCGGACCCAAATGAGAAGACTTTACCCGCACAGTCCCCAGATGTGGTACTTAATGGGTATTTTTGAAGACGAAGGTTGATGGAAGCGAGGAGAAACGAGTTTGGGAGCAAGGCTCACGCGTGGACACGTTCCGAATTAAATGTAGTGCCACGAAACAAAGGACTCTCTCATACACTTTCGAGCCTGGTTCATTCTAGATTTAATTTTGTGGAATAAAGGTTCCAACCCAAGCATTTTCAGGCTATCTCTTAGAAGGATACGGGACGTCCATAGCTTGGATCGATGAAGGTAAATTAATCTGGAGGTAGATCGGAAATGAGTGGCACGAATCTTGCACCACGGTATCGAGTCGACTTCGGTACCGAAGCATAAACATCACAGACGCATCAAGAATCATGATTTCCAAGATCGAGACTTTCGGCCAACTTTGCACAAATATCTTTGGACCAGAGTTGTGGAATGATGATTAGAGACGTATATTTGAGTTTGAGACCGCCGGAGACGCGGTGGATGCGAAGAGGTACGAGATTGCTTCGTGGGTTTAATTGGTTCGATGGATCGCACCCAATCGCACCCCGACCTAAATGAAGAGTTTACCCGCAAAATCCCCGGATGTGGTACTTTATGGGGTATTTGAAGGCAGACGAGTCGATGGAAGCAAGGAGAAACGAGCTTGGGAGCAAAGACGCGTATGGACTCGTTTTGGTGATCCGGGTGGAGCCAGCAGGGACTGCTCTGCTTGTTGAGCTTGGTTCATTCGATTTAATTTTGTGGAATAATGAGTTCCAACCCAAGCATTTTCGAGAGGCTATCTCTTAGAAGGATACAAGGACGTCCACAGCTTGGATCGATGAAGGTAAATTCATCCTTGGAGAATTCGCGATCGATGAGTGGCACGAATCTTGCCTTACGGTAGCCGCGAGTCCGACCTCGGTACCGACATAAACATACGGACGCATCCGAATGCGTGATTTCAGATCGAGACTTTCGGCCAACTTTGCACGCCTTATCTTTGGGCCAGAGTTGTGGAATGATGATTGAGACATATATTTGTGTTTAAGACATGAGACACAGTGGATGCGAGAAGGTGCGAAGTTGGTCGAAATTGGGTTAATTGTTTTTGATGGATCGCACCCAATCGCACCACGACCCAAATGAGAGAACTTTACCATACAATCCCGGATGTAGTACTCGATGGGTTATTTGAAGACCGACGAGGTTGTTGGAAGCGAGGAGAAACGAGCTTCGGGAACAGACCCATGTGGACACGTTGGTCATCAGTGCCACGAAAGCAGGGACTCTCTCATGCAGCTTTCGAAACTGGTTACATTCTAGATTTAATTTTGTGGAATAAAGGTTCACGACGAAGCATTTTCGAGAGGCTATCTCTTATAAGGATCTGAGGACGTCCACAAGAACTGGATCGATGAAGGTAAATTCATCCTTGGAGAATTGCGATCGAAATGAGTGGCACGAATCTTGCACCACGATTATCGAGTGACCGATGACCATAAACATCACGGACGCATCCAAGAATCATGATTTCCAAGATCGAGACTTTCGGCCAACTTTGCTGCAATATCTTTGGACCGAGTTGTGGAATGATGATTAGAGACATATATTTGGAGTTTGGAACCCTTCGGAGCCCAATTGGATGCGAAGGTGCGAAATTGCTCCAAATTGGGTTAATTGGTTTCGATGGATCACACCCAATCGCACCAGACCCAAATGAGAAGACTTTGCACACAATCCCTGGATATGGTACTTAATGGGGTATATGTAGACCGAGCGAGGTCGATGGAATCAAGGAGAAACGAGCTTGGGAGCAAAGCCCATATGTGGACTCGTTGTTCGTCATCCGGAGTGCCACCAAAACAAGGACTCTCTCATACCTTTTGAGCTTGGTTCATTCTGGATTTAATTTTGTGGAATAAAGGTTCCAACCCAAGCATTTTCGAGAGGCTATCTCTTAGAAGGATACAGGACGTCCCAGCTTGGATCCAATGAAGGTAAATTCGTCCTTGGAGAATTGCGATCCAATGAGTGGCACGAGATGTTGCACCACGGTATCGAGTCGACTCGGTACCGACATAAACATCACGGACGCATTCCAGAATCATGATTTCCAAGATCGAGACTTTCGGGCCAACTTTGCCCACACTATCTTTGGACGAGTTGTGGAATGATGATTAGAGACATATATTTGAGTTTGGAACTCTTCGGAGCACAATTCGATGCGAAAGGTGCGAAGTTCGTGCAAATTGGGTTAATTGGTTTCGATGGATCGCACCCAATGCTCCCACCCAAATGAGAAGACTTTACCCGCACGATCCCGGATGTGGTGCTTAATGGGTTATTTGTAGACCGGCGAGGTTGATAAATCGGGGAGAAACGAGCTTGGGAACAAAGCCCACATGTGGACTCATTTCGGTCGTGCGGTGCCACCGAAACAAGGACTCTCATACACTCGAGCCTGGTTCATTCTAGATTTAATTTTGTGGAATAAAGGTTCCAACCCGAAGTATTTTTCGAGAGGCTATCTCTTAGAAGGATACAAGGACGTCCCTAGACTGGATCGATGAAGGTAAATTCATCCTTGGAGAATTGCGATCAAATGAGTGGCACGAATCCTGCACCACGGTATCGAGTCGACCTCGGTACCGAGCGCCACAAACATCACAGACGCATCCAAGAATCATGATTTCCAAGATCGAGACTTTCAGCCAACTTTGCCTGCACTATCTTTGGACCAGAGTTGTGGAATGATGATTAGAGACATATATTTGAGTTTGGAACCCTTCGGAGCACAATTGGATGCGAAGGTGCGAAGTTGGTCCAAATTGGGTTAATTGTTTTTGATGGATCGCACCCAATCGCACCCCCACTCTAATGGAAGACTTTACCCGCGCAATCCCCGGATGTGGTACTTAATGGGGTATTTGAAGACCAGCAAGGTCGATGGAAGCGGGGAGAAACGAGCTTGGGAACAAGAGGCCCACATCTGGACCGCCGCACGTTCCGGTAAATGCGGTGCCACCCAAACAAGGACTCTCTCATACATTAGAGCTTGGTTCATTATAGATTTAATTTTGTGGAATAAAGGTTCCAACCCAAGCATTTTCGAGAGGCTATCTCTTAGAATGATACGAGGACGTCCCCAACTTGGATCAATGAAGGTAAATTCATCCTTGGAGAATTGGTCGATACAATGAGTGGTACAGATGTTTTCCCACGGTATCGAGTCGAGCCTCGGTACCGGCATAAACATCACGGACGCATCCAAGAATCATGATTTCCAAGATCGAGCGTTTGGGCCAACTTTGCTGCCACACTTATCTTTGGATCGGAGTTGTGGAATGATGATTAGAGACATGTATTTGAGTTTGGAACCCTTAGGAGCACAATTGGATGCGAAGGTGCGAAGTTGGTCCAAATTGGGTTAATTGGTTTTGATGGATCGCACTCAATCGCACCCCCGATCCAAATGAGAAGACTTTACCCGCCAAATCCCCGTATGTGGTACTTAATGGGTTATTTGAAGACCGACTAGGTCGATGGAAGCGAGGGGAGAAACGAGCTCGGGAACAAAGCCCCCGTGTGGACTCGTTCTCGTGCTGCAGGTTCCACCAAAGCAAGGACTCTCATACACTTTCGACCTGGTTCATTCTAGATTTAATTTTGTGGAATAAAGGTTCCAGCCCAAGCATTTTCGAGAGGCTATCTCTTAGAAGGATACAAGGACGTCCCTAGCTTGGATCAATGAAGGTAAATTCATCCTTGGAGAATTGGCGATCCAATGAGTGGCACGGATCTTTGCACCACGGTATCGAGTCCGACCTCGGTACCGGCATAAACATCACGGACGCGTCCAAGAATCATGATTTCCAAGATCGAGAGTTCGGGCCAACTTTGCCCACACTATGTTTGGATTAGAGTTGTGGAATGATGATTAGAGACATATATTTGAGTTTGGAACCTTTCAGAGCAGAATTGGATGCAAAGGTGCGAAGTTGGTCCAAATTGGGTTAATTGGTTTCGATGGATCACACCCAATCGCACCCCGACCTAAATGAGACGACTTTACCCGCACAATCCCCGGATGTGGTTCTCAATGGGGTATTTGAAGATCGGCAAGGTCGATGGAAGCGAGGAGAAACGAGCTTGGGAACAAAGCCCACATGTGGACTCGTTCGGTTATTCGGTGCCACCAAAACAAGGACTCTCATACACTTTCGAGCCTGGTTCATTCTAGATTTAATTTTGTGGAATAAAAATTCCAACCCAAGCATTTTCGAGAGACTATCTCTTAGAAGGATACAAGGACGTCCCTAGCTTGGATCGATGAAGGTAAATTCATCCTTGGAGAATTGGCGATCCAATGAGTGGCACGGATCTAAGCACCACGGTATGGAGTCCGACCTCGGTACCGACGCATAAACATCACAGACGCATCCAAGAATCATGATTTCCAAGATCGAGACTTTCGGCCAACTTTGCCTGCACTATCTTTGGACCAGAGTTGTGGAATGATGATTAGAGACATATATTTGAGTTTGGAACCCTTCGGAGCACAATTGGATGCGAAGGTGCGAAGTTGCTCCAAATTGGGTTAATTGGTTTCGATGGATCGCACCCAATCGCACCCAGGGCTAAATGAGAAGACTTTACCCGCGCAATCCCCGGATGTGGTACTTAATGGGGTATTTGAAGACGCGGAAATGTCGATGGAAGCAGGGAGAAACGAGCTTGGGAACAAGGCCCACATGTGGACTTGTTCGGTGATGCGGTGCCACCAAACAAGGACTCTCATACACTTTCGAGCCTGGTTCATTCTAGATTTAATTTTGTGGAATAAAGGTTCCAACCCAAGCATTTTCGAGAGGCTATCTCTTAGAAGGATACAAGGACGTCCCTAGCTTGGATCAATGAAGGTAAATTCATCCTTGGAGAATTGGCGATCCAATGAGTGGCACGGATGCTTGCACCACGGTATCGAGTCGACCTCGGTACCGGCATAAACATCACGGACGCATCCGAGAATCATGATTTCCAAGATCGAGACTTTCGGCCAACTTTGCCCCCTTATCTTTGGACCAGAGTTGTGGAATGATGATTAGAGACATATATTTGAGTTTGGAACCTTTCGGAGCACAATTGGATGCGAAGGTGCGAAGTTGGTCCAAATTGGGTTAATTGTTTTTGATGGATCACACCCAATCGCACTCCCACCCAAATGAGAAGACTTTACCCGCACAATCCCGGATGTGGTACTTAATGGGGTATTTGAAGACCGGCAAGGTCGATGGAAGCGGGGAGAAACGAGCTTGGGAACAAAGCCCACATGTGGACTCGTTCGGTTATGCGGTGCCACGAAAACAAGGACTCTCATACACTTTCGAGCCTGGTTCATTCTAGATTTAATTTGGTGGAATAAAGGTTCCAACCCATGCATTTTCGAGAGGCTATCTCTTAGAAGGATACAAGGACGTCCCTAGCTTGGATCAATGAAGGTAAATTCATCCTTGGAGAATTGGCGATCCAATGAGTGGCACGAATCTTTGCACACGGTATCGAGTCGACCTCGGTACCAGCGTAAACATCACGGACGCATCCAAGAATCATGATTTCCAAGATCGAGAGTTTGGGCCACTTTGCCCACACTATCTTTGGACCAGAGTTGTGGAATGATGATTAGAGACATATATTTGAGTTTGGAACCCTTCGGAGCACAATTGGATGCGAAGGTGCGAAGTTGCTCCAAATTGGGTTAATTGGTTTCGATGGATCGCACCCAATCGCACTTAGACCTAAATGAGAAGACTTTACCCGCAAAATCCCCGGATGTGGTACTTAATGGGGTATTTGAAGACCGGCGAGGTCGATGGAAGCGAGGGAGAAACGAGCTTGGGAACAAAGGCCACATGTGGACTCGTTTTGTGATGCGAGTGCCACGAAACAAGGACTCTCGTACACTTTTGAGCTTGGTTCATTCTGGATTTAATTTTTGTGGAATAAAGGTTCCAATCGAAGCATTTTCGAGAGGCAATCTCTTAGAAGGATACAAGGACGTCCCTAGCTTGGATCAATGAAGGTAAATTCATCCTTGGAGAATTGGCGATCCAATGAGTGGCACGAATGCTACACCACGGTATCGAGTCGGACCTCGGTACCGGTATAAACATCACGGACGCATCCGAGAATCATGATTTCCAAGATCGAGATTTCAGGCCAACTTTTCCCACATTATCTTTGGACCAGGTTGTGGAATGATGATTAGAGACGTGTATTTGAGTTTGGAACTCTTCGGAGCACAATTGGATGCGAAGGTGCGAAGTTGCTGCAAATTGGGTTAATTGGTTTCGATGGATCGCACCCAATCGCACCTCGACCCAAATGAGAAGACTTTACCCGCACAATCCCCGGATGTGGTGCGGAATGGGTTATTTGAAGACCGGGAAGGTTGATGGAAGCGGGGAGAAACGAGCTTGGGAACAAAGCCCACATGTGGACTCGTTCGATAATGCTGGTGCCACGAAACGAGGACTCGGCGTACACTTTCGAGCACAGTTCATTCTAGATTTAATTTTGTGGAATAAAGGTTCCAACCCAAGCATTTTCGAGAGGTTATCTCTTAGAAGGATACAAGGACGTCCCTAGCTTGGACCAATGAAGGTAAATTCATCCTTGGAGAATTAGCGATCCAATGAGTGGCACTGATGCTGCACCACGGTATCGAGTAGAACCTCGGTAGCATCATAAACATCACGGACGCATCCAAGAATCATGATTTCCAAGATCGAGACTTTCGGCCAACTTTGCCCGCACTATCTTTGGACCAGAGTTGTGGAATGATGATTAGAGACATATAGTTGAGTTTGGAACCCTTCGGAGCACAGTTGGATGCGAAGGTGGGAAGTTGGTCCAAATTGGGTTAATTGGTTTCGATGGATCACACCCCAATCGCACCCCGACCCAAATGAGAAGACTTTACCCGCACAATCCCCGGATGTGGTACTTAATGGGGTATTTGAAGACCAGCAAGGTCGATGGAAGCGAGGAGAAACGAGCTTGGGAACAAAGCCCTCATGTGGACTCGTTACGGTGATGCTAGTGCCATCGAAACAAGGACTGTCATTCACTTTCGAGCTTGGTTCATTCTATATTTAAGTTTGTGGAATAAAGGTTCCAACCCAACCATTTTCGAGAGGCTATCTCTTAGTTGGATACAAAGGACGCGTCCGCAGCTTGGATCGATGAAGGTAAATTCATCCTTGGAGAAGTGGCGATCCAATGAGCGGCACGGATCTTTCACCACGGTATCGAGTCGGACCTCGGTACCGACGTAAACATCACGGACGCATCCAAGAATCATGATTTCCAAGATCGAGAGTTTAAGCCAACTTTCCACACACTATCTTTGGACAAGAGTTGTGGAATGATGATTAGAGACATATAATTGAATTTGGAACCCTTCCGAACACTATTGGATGCGAAGGTGCGAGGTTGGTCCAAATTGGGTTAATTGATTTCGATGGATCGCACCACTATCGCACTCAAGACCCAAGCGAGAAGACTTTACCCGCACAATCCCCGAATGTGGTACCCAATGGGTTATTTGAAGACCGTCAAGGTCGATGGAAGCGAGGAGAAACGAGCTTGGGAACAGGGCCAGCATGTGGACTCGTTCGATGATGCATTGCCACGAAACAAGGACTCTCATACACTTTCGAGCCTGGTTCATAATAGATTTAATTTTGTGGAATAAGAGTTCCGACTGATTCATTTTCGGTAGGCTATCTCTTAGGAAAGGATACAAGGAGCAGTCACTAGCTTGGATCAATGAAGGTAAATTCATCCTTGGAGAATTAGCGATCCAATGAGTGGCACGGATGTTGCACCACGGTATCGAGTAGAACCTCGGTACCAACGTAAACATCACGGACGCATCCAAGAATCATGATTTCCAAGATCGAGACTTTCGGCCAACTTTGCCCACACTTATCTTTGGACAAAAGTGGTGGAATGATGATTAGAGACATATATTTGAGTTTGGAACCCTTCGGAGCACAATTGGATCCTCACGTGCCGAAGTTGAGGCCAATTGGGTTAATTGTTTTTGATGGATCGCACCTGATCGCACTAAGACCCAAATTAGAAGACTTTACCCGCACAATCCCCGAATGTGGTACTTAATGGGTTATTTGAAGTACGGGCGAGGTTGATGGAAGCAGGGGAGAAACGAGCTTGGGAACAAGGCCCACGTAGTGGACACCGTTCCGGTCGTGCGGTACCACGAAGCAAAGGACTCTCTAAGTACACTTTCGGAAGCACAGTTCATTATAGATTTAATTTTGTGGAATAAAGGTTCCAACCCGAGCATTTTCGAGAGGCTATCTCTTAGAAGGATACAAGGACGTCCACAGCTTGGATCAATGAAGGTAAATTCATCCTTGGAGAATTAGCGATCAAATGAGTGGCACGGATCTTGCACCACGGTATCGAGTCCGACCTCGGTACCGACGCCAACATTGCGAACGCATACGAGAATCATGATTTCCAAGAAGATCGAGACTTTCGGCCAGCTACTTTGGACCACTATCTTTTGGACAAGAGTTGTGGAATGATGATTAGAGACATATATTTGAGTTTGGAACCCTTCGGAGCACAATTGGATGCGAAGGTGCGAAGTTGGTCCAAATTGGGTTAATTGTTTTTGATGGATCGCACCCAATCGCACCCCGACCTAAATGAGAAGACTTTACCCGCACAATCCCCGAATGTGGTACTTAATGGGTTATTTGAAGACCGGCAAGGTTGATGGCAGCCGGGGAGAAACGAGCTTGGGAGCAAGGCCAGCGGGTGGACACGTTCGATGCATCTTCAGTGCCACCAAAACAAGGACTCTCTCGTACACTTTCGAGCACAGTTCCTTCTAAGTTTAATTTTGTGGAATAAAGGTTCAAGGCCAACCATTTTCGAGAGGCTATCTCTTAGAAGGATCTGAGGACGTCCCTAGCTTGGATTAATGAAGGTAAATTCATCCTTGGAGAATTTGCGATCAAATGAGTCTCATGAATCTTTGTCCCACGGTATCGAGTCCGACCTCGGTGACGCCAGAAACATCACGGACGCATCCCGAGAATCATGATTTCAGAGATCGAGACTTTCAGCCAACTTTGCACATAGCTATCTTTGGACCGAGTTGTGGAATGATGATTAGAGACATATATTTGAGTTTGGAACCCTTCGGAGCACAATTGGATGCGAAGGTGCGAAGTTGGTCCAAATTGGGTTAATTGTTTTTGATGGATCGCACCCGATCGCACCCGACCCAAATGAGAGAACTTACACTTGCAATCCCCGGATGTGGTACTTAATGGGGTATTTGAAAACTAGCAAGGTCGATGGAAGCGAGGGGAGAAACGAGCTTGGGAACAAAGCCCACGTGTGGACTCGTTACGGCGGTGATGCACGGGTACCACCAACGAGGACTCTCGTACTGCATTCGAGCTTGGTTGTTGGAGTTAATTTGGTGGAATAAAGGTTCAGACGAGCATTTTCGAGAAGCTATCTCTTAGAATGATACAAGGACGTCCACGGCTTAGTTCGATGAAGGTAAATTCGGTCAACGGAATGATTTGCGATCCCGATAGTGGACATCGATGTTTTCCACGGTATCGAGTCGACATAATACCATAAACATCACGGACGCATCAGTCATGATTTTCAAGATCGAGCGTTTGGGCGAACTTTGCATGCACTATCTTTGGATCAGAGTTGTGGAATGATGATTAGAGACATATATTTGAGTTTGGAACCCTTGGAGCCTGATTGGATGCGAAGGTGCGAAGTTGCTCCACAATTGGGTTAATTGGTTTCAATTGATGGCACTCAATCTACTCCGATCCAAATGAGAAGACTTTACCCTTAATCCCGGATATGTGGTACTTAATGGGGTGATATTTGCAGGCCGTAGAGGTCGATGGAATCGAGGAGAAACAAGCTCGGGAACAAAGGGCACATGTGGACTCGTTCTGGTGATGCCGAGTTCCTTGAAACTAAGGACTCCTTGCACTTTTGAGCTGGTTCAATCTAGATTTAATTTTGTGGAATAAATGTTCCAACCCCGACATTTTCGAAGTCATCTCTTAGAAGGATACGGGACATCCCCAGCTTAGATCAATGAGGGTAAATTCATCCTTGGAGAATTGGCGATCAATGAGTGGCACGGATTGCGGTTTAGGTGCGAACCACGGTATCGAGTCCGACCTCGGTACCGAGCATAAACATCACCGAACGCATCCAGAACCATGATTTCAAGTATCGAGAGTTAGGGCAAGTTTTCCGATTATATTTTGACATGAAGTTGTGGAATGATGATTAGAGACATATATTTGAATTTGGAACCCTTCGGAGCACATTGGATGCGAGTGCGCGCACTTACTCACACACCCCCCCCCCCCCCCCCCCCCCCCCCCCCCCCCCCCCCCCCCCCCCCCCCCCCCCCCCCCCCCCCCCCCCCCCCCCCCCCCCCCCCCCCCCCCCCCCCCCCCCCCCCCCCCCCCCCCCCCCCCCCCCCCCCCCCCCCCCCCCCCCCCCCCCCCCCCCCCCCCCCCCCCCCCCCCCCCCCCCCCCCCCCCCCCCCCCCCCCCCCCCCCCCCCAGGTTGGGATAATTGGTTTCGCCGATGGATCGCACCCGATACTTACCTCGACCCAAATGAGAAGACTTTACGCATGATCCCCGGATGTGGTACTTAATGGGGTATTTGTAGACGGGCAGGTCGATGGAAACGAGGAGAAACGGGCTTGGGAGCAAAGCCCATGTGGACTCGTTCGGTCATGCTTGGTGCCACCAAAATGAGGACTTCTTCATGCACTTTCGAGCACAGTTCATTCTAGATTTAATTTTGTGGAATAAAGGTTCCACCCCGAGCATTTTCGAGAGGCTATCTCTTAGAAGGATACAAGGACGTCCCGGCTTGGATCAATGAAGGTAAATTCATCCTTGGAGAATTTGCGATCAATGAGTGGCATAGATGTTGCTCCACGGTATCGAGTTCGACCTCGATACCGGCATCGCATGGCGGACGCATCCAAGAATCATGATTTCCAAGATCGAGAGTTCGGGCCAATTTCTTTGCACCATCTTTGGACCGAGTTGTGGAATGATGATTAGAGACATATATTTGAGTTTGGAACCCTTCGGAGCACAATTGGATGCGAAGGTGCGAAGTTGCTCCAAATTGGGTTAATTGGTTTCGATGGATCGCACCCGATCTCACCACGCCAAATGAAGACTTTACCGCACAATCCCCGGATGTGGTACTTAATGGGGTATTTGAAGACCGGCAAGGTCGATGGAAGCGGGGAGAAACGAGCTTGGGAACAAAGCCCACATGTGGACTCGTTCCGGTGATGTCGGAGTGCCACCGAAACAAGGACTCTCATACACTTTCGAGCTGGTTCATTCTAGATTTAATTTTGTGGAATAAAGGTTCCAACTGACATTTTCGAGAGGCTATCTCTTAGAAGGATACAAGGACGTCCCTAGCTTGGATCAATGAAGGTAAATTCATCCTTGGAGAATTTGCGATCCAATGAGTGGCATAGATGCTGCACCACGGTATCGAGTTCGACCTCGATACCAGCATAAACATCACGGACGCATCCAAGAATCATGATTTCAAGATCGAGAGTTCGGGCCAACTTTGCTGCACTTATCTTTGGACCGAGTTGTGGAATGATGATTAGAGACATATATTTGAGTTTGGAACCCTTCGGAGCACAATTGGATGCGAAGGTGCGAAGGTTGCTTCCAAATTGGGTTAATTGGTTTCGATGGATCGCACCCAATCGCACTCCGACCCAAATGAGAAGACTTTACCTGCACAATCCCGGATGTGGTACTTAATGGGGTATTTGAAGACCAGCGAGGTCGATGGAAGCGGGGAGAAACGAGCTTGGGAGCAAAGCCCACATGTGGACTCGTTCGGTGATGCGGTGCCCTGAAAATAAGGACTCTCATACACTTTCGAGCTGGTTCATTCTAGATTTAATTTTTGTGGAATAAAGGTTCCAACCGAAGCATTTTCGAGAGGCTATCTCTTAGAAGGATACGAGGACGTCCCTAGCTTGGATCAATGAAGGTAAATTCATCCTTGGAGAATTGGCGATCCAATGAGTGGCACGGATCTTTCACCACGGTATCGAGTCGACCTCGGTACCAGCATAAACATCACGGACGCATCCAAGAATCATGATTTCCAAGATCGAGAGTTCGGGCCAACTTTTGCACTTATCTTTGGACCAGAGTTGTGGAATGATGATTAGAGACATATATTTGAGTTTGGAACCCTTCGGAGCACAAGTGGATGCGAAGGTACGAAGTTGCTCCAAATTGGGTTAATTGGTTTCGATGGATCGCACCCAATCGCACTCCGACCCAAATGAGAAGACTTTACACAATCCCCGGATGTGGTACTTAATGGGGTATTTGAAGACCGGCAAGGTCGATGGAATCGGGGAGAAACGAGCTTGGGAACAAAGCCCACATGTGGACTCGTTCGGTGATGCCGGTGCCACCAAACTAAGGACTCTCATACACTTTCGAGCCTGGTTCATTCTAGATTTAATTTTGTGGAATAAAGGTTCCAACCCGAGCATTTTCGAGAGGCTATCTCTTAGAAGGATACAAGGACGTCCCTAGCTTGGATCAATGAAGGTAAATTCATCCTTGGAGAATTGGCGATCCAATGAGTGACACGGAGCTCTTGCACCACGGTATCGAGTCCGAGCCTCGGTACCAGCATAAACATCACGGACGCATCCAAGAATCATGATTTCAAAGATCGAGAGTTCGGGCCAACTTTTGCCACATATCTTTGGACCGGAGTTGTGGAATGATGATTAGAGACATATATTTGAGTTTGGAACCCTTCGGAGCACAATTGGATGCGAAGGTGCGAAGTTGCTCCAAATTGGGTTAATTGGTTTCGATGGATCGCACCCAATCTCACTCGACCCAAATGAGAAGACTTTACCCGCACAATCCCCGGATGTGGTACTTAATGGGGTATTTGAAGGCCGGCAAGGTCGATGGAATCGGGGAGAAACGAGCTTGGGAACAAAGCCCACATGTGGACTCGTTCCGGTCTTGCGGTGCCACGAAATAAGGACTCCACATACACTTTCGAGCCTGGTTCATTCTAGATTTAATTTTGTGGAATAAAGGTTCCAACCCAAGCATTTTCGAGAGGCTATCTCTTAGAAGGATACAAGGACGTCCCTAGCTTGGATCAATGAAGGTAAATTCATCCTTGGAGAATTTGCGATCCAATGAGTGGCATAGATGCTGCACCACGGTATCGAGTTCGACCTCGATACCAGCATAAACATCACAGACGCATCCAAGAATCATGATTTCAAAGAACGAGAGTTCGGGCCAATTTTGCCTGCACCATCTTTGGACCAGAGTTGTGGAATGATGATTAGAGACATATATTTGAGTTTGGAACCCTTCGGAGCACAATTGGATGCGAAGGTGCGAAGTTGCTCCAAATTGGGTTAATTGGTTTCGATGGATCGCACCCAATCGCACTCCGACCCAAATGAGAAGACTTTACCCGCACAATCCCTGGATGTGGTACTTAATGGGGTATTTGAAGACCGGCAAGGTCGATGGAAGCAAGGAGAAACGAGCTTGGGAACAAAGCCCACATGTGGACTCGTTTTGGTGATGCCGGTGCCACCGAAACAAGGACTCTCATACACTTTCGAGCCTGGTTCATTATATATTTAAGTTTGTGGAATAAAGGTTCCAACCCAACCATTTTCTAGAGGCTATCTCTTAGAAGGATACAAGGACGTCCCTAGCTTGGATCAATGAAGGTAAATTCATCCTTGGAGAATTGGCGATCCAATGAGTGGCACGGATGCTGCACTACGGTATCGAGTCCGACCTCGGTACCAGCATAAACATCACAGACGCATCCAAGAATCATGATTTCCAAGATCGAGAGTTCGGGCCAACTTTGCCCAAACTATCTTTGGACCAGAGTTGTGGAATGATGATTAGAGACATATATTTGAGTTTGGAACCCTTCGGAGCACAATTGGATGCGAAGGTGCGAAATTGTTCCAAATTGGGTTAATTGATTTCGATGGATCGCACCAAATCGCACTCCGACCCAAATGAAAAGACTTTACCTGCACAGTCCCCGGATGTGGTACTTAATGGGGTATTTGAAGACCGGCAAGGTCGATGGAAGCAGGGAGAAACGAGCTTGGGAACAAAGTCCACATGTGGACTCGTTCCGATGATGCTGGTGCCACCGAAACAAGGACTCCCATACACTTTCGAGCCTGGTTCATTCTATATTTAGTTTTCTGGAATAAAGGTTCCAACCCAAGCATTTTCAAGAGGCTATTTCTTAGAAGGATACAAGGACGTCCCTAGCTTGGATCAATGAAGGTAAACTCATCATTGGAGAATTGGCGATCCAATGAGTGGCACGGATGCTTCACCACGGTATCGAGTCCGACCTCGGTACCAGCAAAAAAATCACAGACGCATCCAAGAATCATGATTTCCAAGATCGAGAGTTCGGGCCAACTTTGCCGACACTGTCTTTGGACCAGAGTTGTGGAATGATGATTAAAGACATATATTTGAGTTTGGAACCCTTCGGAGAACAATTGGATGCGAAGGTGCGAAGTTGGTCCAAATTGGGTTAATTGGTTTCGATGGATCGCACCCAATCGCACTCCGACCCAAATGAGAAGACTTTACCCACACAATCCCCGGATATGGTACTTAATGGGGTAATTTAAGACCGGCAAGGTCGATGGATGCAGGGAGAAACGAGCTTGGGAACAAAGCCCACATGTGGACTCGTTCTGGTGATGCCGGTGCCACCGAAACAAGGACTCTCATACACTTTCGAGCCTGGTTCATTATATATTTAAGTTTGTGGAATAAAGGTTCCAACCCAACCATTTTCGAGAGGCTATCTCTTAGAAGGATACAAGGACGTCCCTAGCTTGGATCAATGAAGGTAAATTCATCCTTGGAGAATTGGCGATCCAATGAGTGGCACGGATCTTTGCACCACGGTATCGAGTCCGACCTCGGTACCGGCATAAACATCACGGACGCATCCAAGAATCATGATTTCCAAGATCGAGAGTTCGGGCCAACTTTGCACACACTATCTTTGGACGAGAGTTGTGGAATGATGATTAGAGACATATATTTGAGTTTGGAACCCTTCGGAGCACAATTGGATGCGAAGGTGCGAAGTTGCTCCAAATTGGGTTAATTGGTTTCGATGGATCGCACCCAATCGCACTCCGAGCCAAATGAGAAGACTTTACCCGCACAATCCCCGGATGTGGTACTTAATGGGGTATTTGAAGACCGGCAAGGTCGATGGAAGCGAGGGAGAAACGAGCTTGGGAACAAAGCCCACATGTGGACTCGTTCTGGTGATGACGGTGCCACCAAAACAAGGACTCTCATACACTTTCGAGCCTGGTTCATTCTATATTTAATTTTGTGGAATAAAGGTTCCAACCCAAGCATTTTCGAGAGGCTATCTCTTAGAAGGATACAAGGACGTCCCTAGCTTGGATCAATGAAGGTAAATTCATCCTTGGAGAATTGGCGATCCAATGAGTGGCACGAATCTTTGCACCACGGTATCGAGTCCGACCTCGGTACCGGCATAAACATCACGGACGCATCCAAGAATCATGATTTCCAAGATCGAGAGTTCGGGCCAATTTTGCACACACTATCTTTGGACCAGAGTTGTGGAATGATGTCTAGAGACATATATTTGAGCTTGGAACCCTTCAGAGCACAATTGGATGCGAAGGTACGAAGTTGCTCCAAATTGGGTTAATTGGTTTCGATGGATCGCACCCAATCGTACTCCGACCCAAATGAGAAGACTTTACCCGCACAATCCCTGGATGTGGTACTTAATGGGGTATTTGTAGACCGGCAAGGTCGATGGAATCAGGGAGAAACGAGCTTGGGAACAAAGCCCACATGTGGACTCGTTACGTGATGCGGTGCCACCAAAATAAGGACTCTCATACACTTTCGAGCCTGGCTCATTATAGATTTAATTTTGTGGAATAAAGGTTCCAACCCGAGCATTTTCGAGAGGCTATCTCTTAGAAGGATACTAGGATGTCCCTAGCTTGGATCAATGAAGGTAAATTCATCCTTGGAGAATTGGCGATCCAATGAGTGGCCCAGATGCTGAACCACGGTATCGAGTCCGACCTCGGTACGAGCATAAACATCACAGACGCATTCAAGAATCATGATTTCCAAGATCGAGAGTTCGGGCCAACTTTGCCCGCACTATCTTTGGACCAGAGTTGTGGAATGATGATTAGAGACATATATTTGAGTTTGGAACCCTTCAGAGCACAATTGGATGCGAAGGTGCGAAGATGCGAAGTTGCTGCAAATTGGGTTAATTGGTTTCGATGGATCGCACCCAATCCCACTCCCACCCAAATGAGAAGACTTTACCCGCACAATCCCCGGATGTGGTACTTAATGGGGTATTTGAAGACCGGCAAGGTCGATGGAAGCGAGGGAGAAACGAGCTTGGGAACAAAGCCCACATGTGGACTCGTTCCGTGATGCGGTGACCCGAAAACAAGGACTCTCCTACATTTTCGAGCCTGGTTCATTCTAGATTTAATTTTGTGGAATAAAGGTTCCAACCCAAGCATTTTCGAGAGGCTATCTCTTAGAAGGATACAAGGACGTCCCTAGCTTGGATCAATGAAGGTAAATTCATCCTTGGAGAATTGGCGATCCAATGAGTGGCACGGATCTTTGCACCACGGTATCGAGTCCGACCTCGGTACCAGCATAAACATCACAGACGCATCCAAGAATCATGATTTCCAAGATCGAGAGTTCGGGCTAACTTTGCGCACACTATCTTTGGACGAGAGTTGTGGAATCATGATTAGAGACATATGTTTGAGTTTGGAACCCTTCGGAACAATTGGATGCGAAGGTGCGAAGTTGCTCCAAATTGGGTTAATTGGTTTCGATGGATCGCACCCAATCGCACTCCGACCCAAATGAGAAGACTTTACCCGCACAAGCCCGGATGTGGTACTCAATGGGGTATTTCAAGACCGGCAAGGTCGATGGAAGCAGGGAGAAACGAGCTTGGGAACAAAGCCCACATGTGGACTCGTTCTGGTGATGACGGTGCCACCAAAACTAGGACTCTCATACACTTTCGAGGCTGGTTCATTCTAGATTTAATTTTGTGGAATAAAGGTTCCAACCCAAGCATTTTCGAGAGGCTATCTCTTAGAAGGATACAAGGACGTCCCTAGCTTGGATCAATGAAGGTAAATTCATCCTTGGAGAATTGGCGATCCAATGAGTTGCACGGATCTTTGCACCACGGTATCGAGTCCGACCTCGGTACCGGCATAAACATCACGAGACGCATCCAAGAATCATGATTTCCAAGATCGAGAGTTCGGGCCAACTTTGCCCACACTATCTTTGGACCAGAGTTGTGGAATGATGATTAGAGACATATATTTGAGTTTGGAACCCTTCGGAGCACAATTGGATGCGAAGGTGCGAAGTTGCTCCAAATTGGGTTAATTGGTTTCGATGGATGGCACCCAATCGTACTCCGACCCAAATGAGAAGACTTTACCCGCACAATCCCCTGATGTGGTACTTAATGGGGTATTTGAAGACCGGCAAGGTCGATGGAATCGAGGGAGAAACGAGCTTGGGAACAAAGCCCACATGTGGACTCGTTCGGTGATGCGGTGCCACCCAAAACAAGGACTCTCATACACTTTCGAGCTTGGTTCATTCTAGATTTAATTTTGTGGAATAAAGGTTCCAACCCAAGCATTTTCGAGAGGCTATCTCTTAGAAGGATACAAGGACGTCCCTAGCTTGGATCAATGAAGGTAAATTCATCCTTGGAGAATTGGCGATCCAATGAGTGGCACGGATGCTTCACCACGGTATCGAGTCCGACCTCGGTACCGGCATAAACATCACAGACGCATTCAAGAATCATGATTTCCAAGATCGAGAGTTCGGGCCAACTTTGCCCACATTATCTTTGGACCGAGTTGTGGAATGATGATTAGAGACATATATTTGAGTTTGGAACCCTTCGGAGCACAATTGGATGCGAAGGTGCGAAGTTGCTCCAAATTGGGTTAATTGGTTTCGATGGATCGCACCCAATCGCACCCGACCCAAATGAGAAGACTTTACCCGCACAATCCCCGGATGTGGTACTTAATGGGGTATTTGAAGACCGGCAAGGTCGATGGAAGCGAGGAGAAACGAGCTTGGGAACAAAGCCCACATGTGGACTCGTTCCGGTCATGCGGTGCCACCGAAACAAGGACTCTCTCATACACTTTCGAGCCTGGTTCATTCTAGATTTAATTTTGTGGAATAAAGGTTCCAACCCAAGCATTTTCGAGAGGCTATCTCTTAGAAGGATACAAGGACGTCCCTAGCTTGGATCAATGAAGGTAAATTCATCCTTGGAGAATTGGCGATCCAATGAGTGGCACGGATCTTGCACCACGGTATCGAGTCCGACCTCGGTACCAGCATAAACATCACAGACGCATACAAGAACCATGATTTCCAAGATCGAGAGTTCGGGCCAACTTTGCCCACATTATCTTTGGACCAGAGTTGTGGAATGATGATTAGAGACATATATTTGAGTTTGGAACCCTTCGGAGCACAATTGGATGCGAAGGTGCGAAGTTGCTCCAAATTGGGTTAATTGGTTTCGATGGATCGCACCCAATCGCACCCCGACCCAAATGAGAAGACTTTACCCGCACAATCCCCGGATGTGGTACTTAATGGGTTATTTGAAGACCGACAAGGTTGATGGAAGCGAGGAGAAACGAGCTTGGGAACAAGGCCCACATGTGGACTCGTTTCGGTCATCTTTGGTGCCACCAAAACAAGGACTCTCTCATACACTTTCGAGCTTGGTTCATTCTAGATTTAATTTTGTGGAATAAAGGTTCCAACCCAAGCATTTTCGAGAGGCTATCTCTTAGAAGGATACAAGGACGTCCTAGCTTGGATCAATGAAGGTAAATTCATCCTTGGAGAATTGGCGATCAATGAGTGGCACGGATCTTGCACCACGGTATCGAGTCCGACCTCGGTACCGGCATAAACATCACGGACGCATCCAAGAATCATGATTTCCAAGATCGAGAGTTTGGGCCAACTTTGCCGCACTATCTTTGGACCAGAGTTGTGGAATGATGATTAGAGACATATATTTGAGTTTGGAACCCTTCGGAGCACAATTGGATGCGAAGGTGCGAAGTTGCTCCAAATTGGGTTAATTGGTTTCGATGGATCGCACCCAATCGCACCCCGACCCAAATGAGAAGACTTTACCCGCACAATCCCCGGATGTGGTACTTAATGGGTTATTTGAAGACCGGCAAGGTTGATGGAAGCGGGGAGAAACGAGCTTGGGAACAAGGCCCACATGTGGACTCGTTCGGTCATCTTTGCGGTGCCACCAAAACAAGGACCTCTCATACACTTTCGAGCTTGGTTCATTCTAGATTTAATTTTGTGGAATAAAGGTTCCAACCCAAGCATTTTCGAGTTGCTATCTCTTAGAAGGATACAAGGACGTCCCTAGCTTGGATCAATGAAGGTAAATTCATCCTTGGAGAATTGGCGATCCAATGAGTGGCACGAATCTTTGCACCACGGTATCGAGTCCGACCTCGGTACCGGCATAAACATCACAGACGCATCCAAGAATCATGATTTCCAAGATCGAGAGTTCGGGCCAACTTTGCCCACACTATCTTTGGACCAGAGTTGTGGAATGATGATTAAAGACATATATTTGAGTTTGGAACCCTTTGGAGCATAATTGGATGCGAAGGTGCGAAGTTGCTCCAAATTGGGTTAATTGGTTTCGATGGATCGCACCCAATCGCACCCCGACCCAAATGAGAAGACTTTACCCGCACAATCCCCGGATGTGGTACTTAATGGGTTATTTGAAGACCGGCAAGGTTGATGGAAGCGAGGGAGAAACGAGCTTGGGAACAAGGCCCACATGTGGACTCGTTCGGTCATCTTGGTGCCACCAAAACAAGGACTCTCTCATACACTTTCGAGAGCTGGTTCATTCTAGATTTAATTTTGTGGAATAAAGGTTCCAACCCAAGCATTTTCGAGAGGCTATCTCTTAGAAGGATACAAGGACGTCCCTAGCTTGGATCAATGAAGGTAAATTCATCCTTGGAGAATTGGCGATCCAATGAGTGGCACGGATCTTTGCACCACGGTATCGAGTCGACCTCGGTACCGGCATAAACATCACGGACGCATCCAAGAATCATGATTTCCAAGATCGAGAGTTCGGGCCAACTTTGCCCACATTATCTTTGGACCGAGTTGTGGAATGATGATTAGAGACATATATTTGAGTTTGGAACCCTTTGGAGCACAATTGGATGCGAAGGTGCGAAGTTGCTCCAAATTGGGTTAATTGGTTTCGATGGATCGCACCCAATCGCACCCCGACCCAAATGAGAAGACTTTACCCGCACAATCCCCGGATGTGGTACTTAATGGGTTATTTGAAGACCGGCAAGGTTGATGGAAGCGGGGAGAAACGAGCTTGGGAACAAGGCCCACATGTGGACTCGTTCGGTCATCTTGGTGCCACCAAAACAAGGACTCTCTCATACACTTTCGAGCCTGGTTCATTCTAGATTTAATTTTGTGGAATAAAGGTTCCAACCCAAGCATTTTCGAGAGGCTATCTCTTAGAAGGATACAAGGACGTCCCTAGCTTGGATCAATGAAGGTAAATTCATCCTTGGAGAATTGGCGATCCAATGAGTGGCACGGATGCTTTGCACCACGGTATCGAGTCTGACCTCGGTACCAGCATAAACATCACAGACGCATACAAGAACCATGATTTCCAAGATCGAGAGATTGGGCCAACTTTGCCTGCACTATCTTTGGACCAGAGTTGTGGAATGATGATTAGAGACATATATTTGAGTTTGGAACCCTTTGGAGCACAATTGGATGCGAAGGTGCGAAGTTGCTCCAAATTGGGATAATTGGTTTCGATGGATCGCACCCAAACGCACCCCGACCCAAATGAGAAGACTTTACCCGCACAATCCCCGGATGTGGTACTTAATGGGTTATTTGAAGACCGGTAAGGTTGATGGAAGCGAGGAGAAACGAGCTTGGGAACAAGGCCCACATGTGGACTCGTTCGGTCATCTTGGTGCCACCAAAACAAGGACTCTCTCATACACTTTCGAGCCTGGTTCATTCTAGATTTAATTTTGTGGAATAAAGGTTCCAACCCAAGCATTTTCGAGAGGCTATCTCTTAGAAGGATACAAGGACGTCCCTAGCTTGGATCAATGAAGGTAAATTCATCCTTGGAGAATTGTCGATCCAATGAGTGGCACGGATCTTTGCACCACGGTATCGAGTCCGACCTCGGTACCAGCATAAACATCACAGACGCATACAAGAACCATGATTTCCAAGATCGAGAGTTCGGGCCAACTTTGCCCACATTATCTTTGGACCAGAGTTGTGGAATGATGATTAGAGACATATATTTGAGTTTGGAACCCTTTGGAGCACAATTGGATGCGAAGGTGCGAAGTTGCTCCAAATTGGGATAATTGGTTTCGATGGATCGCACCCAATCGCACCCCGACCCAAATGAGAAGACTTTACCCGCACAATCCCCGGATGTGGTACTTAATGGGTTATTTGAAGACCGGTAAGGTTGATGGAAGCGAGGGAGAAACGAGCTTGGGAACAAGGCCCACATGTGGACTCGTTCGGTCATGCTTGGTGCCACCAAAACAAGGACTCTATCATACACTTTCGAGCCTGGTTCATTCTATATTTAATTTTGTGGAATAAAGGTTCCAACCCAAGCATTTTCGAGAGGCCATCTCTTAGAAGGATACAAGGACGTCCCTAGCTTGGATCAATGAAGGTAAATTCATCCTTGGAGAATTGGCGATCCAATGAGTGGCACAGATGCTGCACCACGGTATCGAGTCCGACCTCGGTACCAGCATAAACATCACAGACGCATACAAGAACCATGATTTCCAAGATCGAGAGTTCGGGCCAACTTTGCCCACATTATCTTTGGACCAGAGTTGTGGAATGATGATTAGAGACATATATTTGAGTTTGGAACCCTTTGGAGCACAATTGGATGCGAAGGTGCGAAGTTGCTCCAAATTGGGTTAATTGGTTTCGATGGATCGCACCCAAACGCACCCCGACCCAAATGAGAAGACTTTACCCGCACAATCCCCGGATGTGGTACTTAATGGGTTATTTGAAGACCGGTAAGGTTGATGGAAGCAGGGAGAAACGAGCTTGGGAACAAGGCCCACATGTGGAATCGTTCCGGTCATGTTGGTGCCACCAAAACAAGGACTCTCTCATACACTTTCGAGCCTGGTTCATTCTAGATTTAATTTTGTGGAATAAAGGTTCCAACCCAAGCATTTTCGAGAGGCCATCTCTTAGAAGGATACAAGAACGTCCCTAGCTTGGATCAATGAAGGTAAATTCATCCTTGGAGAATTGGCGATCCAATGAGTGGCACAAATCTTTGCACCACGGTATCGAGTCCGACCTCGGTACCAGCATAAACATCACAGACGCATACAAGAACCATGATTTCCAAGATCGAGAGTTCGGGCCAACTTTGCCCACATTATCTTTGGACCAGAGTTGTGGAATGATGATTAGAGACATATATTTGAGTTTGGAACCCTTTGGAGCACAATTGGATGCGAAGGTGCGAAGTTGCTCCAAATTGGGATAATTGGTTTCGATGGATCGCACCCAAACGCACCCCGACCCAAATGAGAAGACTTTACCCGCACAATCCCCGGATGTGGTACTTAATGGGTTATTTGAAGACCGGTAAGGTTGATGGAAGCAGGGAGAAACGAGCTTGGGAACAAGGCCCACATGTGGAATCGTTCCGGTCATGCTGGTGCCACTTGCTGGTGCCACCAAAACAAGGACTCTCTCATACACTTTCGAGCCTGGTTCATTCTAGATTTAATTTTGTGGAATAAAGGTTCCAACCCAAGCATTTTCGAGAGGCCATCTCTTAGAAGGATACAAGGACGTCCCTAGCTTGGATCAATGAAGGTAAATTCATCCTTGGAGAATTGGCGATCCAATGAGTGGCACAGATGCTTTGCACCACGGTATCGAGTCTGACCTCGGTACCAGCATAAACATCACAGACGCATACAAGAACCATGATTTCCAAGATCGAGAGTTCGGGCCAACTTTGCCCACATTATCTTTGGACCAGAGTTGTGGAATGATGATTAGAGACATATATTTGAGTTTGGAACCCTTTGGAGCACAATTGGATGCGAAGGTGCGAAGTTGCTCCAAATTGGGATAATTGGTTTCGATGGATCGCACCCAAACGCACCCCGACCCAAATGAGAAGACTTTACCCGCACAATCCCCGGATGTGGTACTTAATGTGTTATTTGAAGACCGGTAAGGTTGATGGAAGCAGGGAGAAACGAGCTTGGGAACAAGGCCCACATGTGGAATCGTTCCGGTCATGCTGGTGCCACCAAAACAAGGACTCTCTCATACACTTTCGAGCCTGGTTCATTCTAGATTTAATTTTGTGGAATAAAGGTTCCAACCCAAGCATTTTCGAGAGGCCATCTCTTAGAAGGATACAAGAACGTCCCTAGCTTGGATCAATGAAGGTAAATTCATCCTTGGAGAATTGGCGATCCAATGAGTGGCACAGATCTTTGCACCACGGTATCGAGTCCGACCTCGGTACCGGCATAAACATCACGAACGCATACAAGAACCATGATTTCCAAGATCGAGAGATTGGGCCAACTTTGCACCTTATCTTTGGACCAGAGTTGTGGAATGATGATTAGAGACATATATTTGAGTTTGGAACCCTTTGGAGCACAATTCGATGCGATGGTGCGAAGTTGCTCCAAATTGGGATAATTGGTTTCGATGGATCGCACCCAAACGCACCCCGACCCAAATGAGAAGACTTTACCCGCACAATCCTCGGATGTGGTACTTAATGTGTTATTTGAAGACCGGTAAGGTTGATGGAAGCAGGGAGAAACGAGCTTGGGATCAAGGCCCACATGTGGAATCGTTCGGTCATCTTGGTGCCACCAAAACAAGGACTCTCTCATACACTTTCGAGCACTGGTTCATTCTAGATTTAATTTTGTGGAATAAAGGTTCCAACCCAAGCATTTTCGAGAGGCCATCTCTTAGAAGGATACGAAGGACGTCCCTAGCTTGGATCAATGAAGGTAAATTCATCCTTGGAGAATTGGCGATCCAATGAGTGGCACGGATCTTTGCACCACGGTATCGAGTCGACCTCGGTACCGGCATAAACATCAAGACGCATACGAGACCATGATTTCCAAGATCGAGAGTTTGGGCCCAACTTTGCACATACTATCTTTGGACCGGAGTTGTGGAATGATGATTAAGAGACATATATTTGAGTTTGGAACCCTTTGGAGCACAATTGGATGCGAAGGTGCGAAGTTGCTCCAAATTGGGATAATTGGTTTCGATGGATCGCACCCAAACGCACCCAGGCCAAATGAGAAGACTTTACCCGCACAATCCTCGGATGTGGTACTTAATGGGTTATTTGAAGACCGGAAAGGTTGATGGAAGCGGGGAGAAACGAGCTTGGGAGCAAGGCCCACATGTGGACTCGTTCGGTCTCTTGGTGCCACCAAAACAAGGACTCTCTCATACACTTTCGAGCTTGGTTCATTCTATATTTAATTTTGTGGAATAAAGGTTCCAACCCAAGCATTTTCGAGAGGCCATCTCTTAGAAGGATACAAGGACGTCCACTAGCTTGGATCAATGAAGGTAAATTCATCCTTGGAGAATTGGCGATCCAATGAGTGGCACGGATCTGCACCACGGTATCGAGTCGACCTCGGTACCGGCATAAACATCACGGACGCATTCAAGAATCATGATTTCCAAGATCGAGAGGTTCGGGCCAACTTTGCCCTTTATCTTTGGACCGAGTTGTGGAATGATGATTAGAGACATATATTTGAGTTTGGAACCCTTCGGAGCACAATTGGATGCGAAGGTGCGAAGTTGCTCCAAATTGGGTTAATTGGTTTCGATGGATCGCACCCAATCGCACCACCCAAATGAGAAGACTTTACACACAATCCGGATGTGGTACTTAATGGGGTATTTGAAGACCGCAAGGTCGATGGAAGCGGGGAGAAACGAGCTTGGGAACAAAGCCCACATGTGGACTCGTTCGGTGATGCGGGTGCCACCAAAACAAGGACTCTCATACACTTTCGAGCACATTTCATTTAGATTTAATTTTGTGGAATAAAGGTTCCAACCAAGCATTTTCGAGAGGCTATCTCTTAGAAGGATACAAGGACGTCTAGCTTGGATCAATGAAGGTAAATTCATCCTTGGAGAATTGGCGATCCAATGAGTGGCCGAGATGCTGAACCACGGTATCGAGTCCGACCTCGGTACGAGCATAAAAATCACAGACGCATCCAAGAATCATGATTTCCAAGATCGAGAGTTCAGGCCAACTTTGCCCACATTATCTTAGTACTAGAGTTTTGGAATGATGATTAGAGACATATATTTGAGTTTGGAACCCTTAAGGAGCACAATTGGATGCGAAAGGTGCGAAGTTGCTCCAAATTGGGTTAATTGGTTTCGATGGATCGCACCCAATCGCACTCAACCCAAATGAGAAGACTTTACCCGCACAATCCCGGATGTGGTACTTAATGGGGTATTTGAAGACCGGCAAGGTCGATGGAAGCGAGGGAGAAACGAGCTTGGGAACAAAGCCCACATGTGGAATCGTTCTGGTGATGCGAGCCCTTTGAAACAAGGACTCTCATACACTTTCGAGCCTGGTTCATTCTAGATTTAATTTTGTGGAATAAAGGTTCCAACCCAAGCATTTTCGAGAGGCTATCTCTTAGAAGGATACGAGGACATCCTTAGCTTGGATCGATGAAGGTAAATTCATCCTTGGAGAATTGGCGATCCAATGAGTGGCATCGAATCTTCGCACCACGGTATCGAGTCGAGCCTCGGTACCGGCATAAACATCACGGACGCATCCAGAATCATGATTTCAAGATCGAGAGTTCGGGCCAACTTTTCACACACTATCTTTGGACGAGAGTTGTGGAATGATGATCAGAGACATATATTTGAGTTTGGAACCCTTCGGAGCACAATTGGATGCGAAGGTGCGAAGTTGCTCCAAATTGGGTTAATTGGTTTCGATGGATCGCACCCGATCGCACTCCGAGCCAAATGAGAAGACTTTACCCGCACAATCCCCGGATGTGGTACTTAATGGGGTATTTGAAGACCGACGCAAGGTCGATGGAAGCAAGGAGAAACGAGCTTGGGAACAAAGCCACATGTGGACTCGTTACGGTGATGCGGGTGCCACCAAAACAAGGACCTCTCATACACTTTCGAGCCTGGTTCATTCTAGATTTAATTTTGTGGAATAAAGGTTCCAACCCAAGC
>JAUJYP020001405.1:0-66914 GCA_030674075.2 Linum usitatissimum
TTTGAAATGATTAAAAATTCAAGTTTTAATATGGTAACCTTGGTAAATAATGTCGAAATGAAGTTAAAACTTGATTTTATTTTGTATTATATTAGTGTTTGAAAATTATCAAATTGGCTTACTTTCGCATGCATGTGGTGAGAAATTGGTAGAAATCCAAGTTAAGATTTTAGCATTCGAAAGCACCTACATCCCCACTAACAAGAACAATCAAAACCTTTAAAAAATATCTTTTAATTTCATTTGTCCAATATTTGAATAGTTTAACATTTTGAAAACTCAATTCTTAGTCATTCCCAACAAGGATGTAAAATATTGGCCAACTTAAAAAATTTTTTTCATGTCAAAATTGGTCAATTTCCAAAGGGGTTAACCTATGGAAATAAGTCATTTTGACATGAACATTTCAATGTTTTAAAAGCTGCCTAATATTTGACATGCATATTTGAAATGATTAAAAATTCAAGTTTTAATATGGTAACCTTGGTAAATAATGTCGATATTATTGTTTGAAAATTGTCAAATTGGCAAACTTTCGTACGCATTTAGTGAGAAATTGGATGAAATCCAAGTTAAGATTTTAGCATTCCAAAGCACTTCGTCCCCACTAACAAAGAAAAATCAAAACCTTTAAAAAAATATCTTTTAATTTCATTTGTCCAATATGTGAATAGTTTAACATTTTGAAAACTCAATTCTTAGTCATACCCAACAAGGATGTAAAATATTGGCTAACTTAAAAAAATTTAATTTTCACGTCAAAATTGGTCAATTTCCAAAGGGTTAACCTATGGAAATAAGTCATTTTGACATGAACATTTCACCGTTTTGAAAAGCCGCCTAATATTTGACATGCATATTTGAAATGATTAAAAATTCAAGTTTTAATATGGTAACCTTGGTAAATAATGTCGACATGAAGTTAAAACTTGATTTTATTTTGTATTATATTAGTGTTTGAAAATTGTCAAATTGACTTACTTTCTTCATGCATGTCATGAGAAATTGTTAGTAATCCAAGTTTTTAAGGTTTGAGCATTCGAAAGACCTACATCCCTCCTAACAAGAACAATCAAAACCTTTAAAAAATATCTTTTAGTTTCATTTGTCCAATATGTGAATAGTTTAACATTTTTAAAACTCAATTCTTAGTCATTCAATAAGGATGTAAAATATTGGCAACTTAAAAATTTAATTTTCACGTCAAAATTGGTCAATTTCCAAAGGTTAACCTATGGAAATAAGTCATTTTGACATGAACATTTCAATGTTTTAAAAGCTGCCTAATATTTGACATGCATATTTGAAATGATTAAAAATTCAAGTTTTAACATGGTAACCTTGGTAAATAATGTCGAAATGAAGTTAAAACTTGATTTTGTTTTGTATTATATTAGTGTTTGGAAATTGTCAAATTGACTTACTTTCTTCATGCATGTGGTGAGAAATTGGTAGAAATCCAAGTTAAGATTTTAACATTCTAAAGCACCTACATCCCCACTAACAAGAACAATCAAAACCTTTAAAAAAATATCTTTTAGTTTCATTTGTCCAATATGTGAATAGTTTAACATTTTGAAAACTCAATTCTTAGTTATACTCAACAAGGATGTAAAATATTGGCCAACTTAAAAAATTTAACTTTCATGAAAATTGGTCAATTTCCAAAAGGGTAAAAGTCTATGGAAATAAGTCATTTTGATACGAAAATTTCAATGTTTTAAAAGCCGCCTAATATTTGACATGTATATTTGAAATGATTAAAAATTGAAGTTTTAATATGGTAACCTTGGTAAATAATATCGAAAAATGAATTTAAAACTTTTTTTATTTTTTATTATATTAGTGTTTGAAAATTATTAAATTTGCTTACTTTTCGCATGCATGTGGTGAGAAATTGGAAGAAATCCAAGTTAAGATTTTAGCATTCGAAAGCATTCCTACATCCCCACTAACAAGAAGAATCAAAACCTTTAAAAATTTCCTTTTAATTTCATTTATCCAATATTTGAAGAGTTTAACATTTTGAAAACTCAATTCTTAGTCATTCCCAACAACGAAGTAAACTATTGGTCAACTTTTAAAATTTAACTTTTCATATGAAAATTGGTCAATTTCCAAAGGGGTTAACCTATGGAAATAAGTCATTTTGACATGAAAATTTCTATGTTTTAAGAGCTGCCTAATATTTGACATGCATATTTGAAATGATAAAAAATTCAAGTTTTAATATTGTAACCTTGGTAAATAATGTCGAAATGAAATTAAAACTTGATTTTATTTTTGTATTATATTAGTGTTTGAAAATTGATAAATTGGCTTACTTTCTGCATGCATGTGGTAAGAAATTGGTAGAAATCCAAGTTAAGATTTTAGGATTCAAAAGCACCACATCCCCACTAACAAGAACAATCAAACCCTTAAAAAATATCTTTTAATTCTCATTTGTCCAATATTTGAAGTGTTTAACATTTTGAAAACTCAATTCTTAGTCATTCCTTAACAAGGATGTAAAATATTTGACCAACTTAAAATAATTTTCACGCCAAAATTGGTCAATTTACAAAGGGGTTAACCTATGGAAATAAGTCATTTTTGACATGAAAATTTCAATGTTTTTTAAAAAGCTGCCTAATATTTGACATGTATATTTGAAATGATTAAAAATTCAAGTTTTAATATGGAAACCTTGGTAAATAATGTCGAAATGAAGTTAAAACTTTATTTTATTTTTTATTGTATTCGTGTTTGAAAATTGTCAAATTGGCTTACTTTCTGCATGCATGTGGTGAGAAATTGGTAGAAATCCAAGTTAAGATTTTAACATTCTAAAGCACCTACATCCCAACTAACAAGAACAATCAAAACCTTTAAAAAATATCTTTTAGTTTCATTTGTCCAATATGTGAATAGTTTAACATTTTGAAAACTCAATTCTTAGTCATTCCCAACAAGGATGTAAAATATTGGCCAACTTAAAAAATTTAATTTTCACGTGAAAATTGGTCAATTTCCAAAGGGGTTAACCTATGGAAATAAGTCATTTTGACATGAACATTTCAATGTTTTAAAATACGCATAATATTTGACATGCATATTTGAAATGATTAAAAATTGAAGTTTTAATATGGTAACTTTAGGTAAAATAATGTCGAAATGAATTTAAAACTTGATTTTATTTTGTATTATATTAGTGTTTGAAAATTATCAAATTTGCTTACTTTTAACTTTTTCCATGCACGTGGTGAGAAATTGGTAGAAATCCAAGTTAAGATTTTAGCATTCGTAAAGCACCTACATCCCCCTTAACAAGAACAATCGAAACCTTTAAAAAATATCTTTTAATTTCATTTGTCCAATATTTGAAGTGTTTAACATTTTGAAAACTCAACTTAGTCATTCCCAACAAGGATGTAAAATATTGGCCAACTTAAAAAATTTAACTTTCATGAAAATTGGTCAAATTCCAAAGGGGTTAACCTATGGAAATAAGTCATTTTGACATGAAAATTTCAATGTTTTAAAAAGTGCCTAATATTTGACATGTATATTTGAAATGATTAAAAATTTCAAGTTTTAATATGGTAACCTTGGTAAATAATATTAAATGAAGTTAAAACTTTATTTTATTTTTTTATTATATTATTAGTGTTTAAAAATTATTAAATTGGCTAACTTTACGCATGCATGTGAAGTAGAGATATTGGAAGAAACCAAGTTTTGATTTTAGCATTCGAAAGCACATACATGCATTAAAGAAAGCCAATCAGGAAACCTTTAAAAAATGCTTTTAATTTTCTTTTGTCCAATATTTGATGGGTTGAACATTTTGAAAACTCAATTCTTAGTCATTCCCAACTAGGATGTAAAATATTGGCCAACTTAAAAAATTTAATTTTCACATCAAAATTGGTCAAATTCCAAAGGGGTTAACCTATGGAAATAAGTCATTTTAACATGAACATTTCAATGTTTTAAAAGATTTGCCTAATATTTGACATGAATATTTGAAAAGATTAAAAATTCATGTTTTAATATGGTAACCTTGGTAATTAATGTCGAAATGAAGTTAAAACTTTATTTTATTTTGTATTATATTAGTGTTTGAAAATTATCAAATTGACTTACTTTACACATGCATGTGGTGAGAAATTGGTAGAAATCCCAGTTCAGATTTTAGCATTCGAAAGCACTTTTCATCCCCACTTTAACAAAAACAATCAAAACCTTTAAAAAATATCTTTTAATTTCATTTGTCCAATATTTGAAGTGTTTAACATTTTGAAAACTCAATTCTTAGTCATTCCCAACAAGGATGTAAACTATTGGCCAACTTAAAAAATTTAATTTTCACATCAAAATTGGTCATTTTTCAAACAGTTTAACCTATGGAAATAAGTCATTTTGACATAAACATTTCAATGTTTTACATGCCTAATATTTGACGTGCATATTTGAAATGATTAAAAATTCAAGTTTTAATATGGTAACCTTGGTAAATAGTGTCGAAATGAAGTTAAAACTTGATTTTATTTTTTATTATATTAGTGTTTGAAAATTATCAAATTGACTTACTTTCTCATGCATGTGGTGAGAAATTGGAAGAAATCCAAGTTATGATTTTAGCATTCGAAAGCACCTACATCCCCACTAACAAGACCCAATCAAAACCTTTAAAAAATATCTTTTCATTTCATTTGTCCAATATGTGAATAGTTTAACATTTTGAAAACTCAATTCCTAGTCATTCCCAGCAAGGATGTAAAATATTGGCCAACTTTAAGAATTTAATTTTGCACGTCAAAATTGGTCGATTTCCAAAGGGGTTAACCTATGGAAATAAGTCATTTTGACATGAACATTTCAATGTTTTAAAAGATTGCCTAATATTTGACATGCGTATCTGAAATGATTAAAAATTCAAGTTTTAATATAGTAACCTCAGTAAACAAAATAATGTCGAATTGAAGTTAAAACTTGATTTTATTTTGTATTATATTAGTGTTTGAAAATTGTCAAATTGACTTACTTTTTGTATTCATATGATGAGAAATTAGGTAGAAATCCAAGTTAAGAATTTAGCATTTGAAAGCACCTACATCTCCACTAACAAGAACAATCAAAACCTTCAAAAAATACCTTTTAATTTCATTTGTCCAATAATCAAAGTGTTTAACATTTTGATAACTCAAGTTCTTAGTCATTCCCAGCGAGGATGTAAAATATTGGCCAACTTAAAAAATTTAATTTTCATCAAAATTGGTCAATTTCCAAACAGGTTAACCTATGGAAATAAGTCATTTTGACATCAGTATTTCAATGTTTTAAAAGTTGCCTAATATTTGACTTGCATATTTGAAATGATTAAAAATTCAAGTTATAATATGGTAACACTGGTAAATATTGTCGAAATGAAGTTAAAACTTTATTTTATTTTTTATTATATTAGTGTTTGAAAATTTTTAAATTAGTTACTTTGCATGCATGTGGTGAGAAATTGGAAGAAATCCAAGTTATGATTTTAGTCATTCGAAAACACCTACATCCCCACTAGCAAAAACAATCGAAACCTTTTAAAAATACTTTTAATTTCATTTGTCCAATATTTGATGAGTTTAACATTTTGAGATCTCAATTCTTAGTCATTCCCAACAAGGTTGTAAAATATTGGCCAACTTAAAAATTTAATTTTCACGTAGAAAATTGGTCGATTTCAAAAGGTTTAGCTTCTGTGGAAACAAGTCATTTTGACATGAACATTTCAATGTTTTAAATGCCTAATATTTGACATGTATATTTGAAATATTTAAAAATTCAAGTTTTTAATATGGCAACCTTAGTAATTAATGTCGAAATGAAGTTAAAACTTTATTTTATTTTTCATTATATTAGTATTTGAAAATTGTCAAATATGGCTTACTATCTTCGTGCATGTGGTGAGAAATTGGTAGAAATCCAAGTCAAGATTTTAGCATTCTGAAAGCTTCCTACATCCCCATTAGCAAGAACAATCAAAACCTTTAAAAAATATCTTTTAATTTCATTTGTCAAATATTTGAAGTGTTTAACATTTTGAAAACTAAATTCTTAAACATTCCAACAGGATGCCAAAATATTGTCAACTTAAAAAATTTAACTTTAATGAAAATTGGTCAATTTCCAAAGGGTTAGCTTTTGACATGAACATTTCAATGTTTTAAAAGCCGTCTAATACTCTGACATGCATATTTGAAATGATTAAAATTCAAGTTTTAATATGGTAACCTTGGTAAATATTTTTAATGAAGTTAAAACTTGATTTTATTTTGTATTATATTAGTGTTTGAAAATTGTCAAATTGATCTACTTTCTTCATGCATGTGGTGAGAAATTGGTGTAAATCCAAGTTTAGATTTTAGCATTCGAAAGCACCTACATCCCCACTAACAAGAACAATCAAAACATTTAAAAAATATTCTTTTAATTTCATTTGTCAAATATTTGAAGTGTTTAAATATTTTGAAAACTCAATTCTTAGTCATTCCCGACAAGAGATGTAAAATATTGGCCAACTTAAAAAATTTAACATTCATGAAAATTGGTCAATTTCCAAAGGGGTTAACCTATGGAAATAAGTCATTTTGACATGAAAATTTCAATGTTTTAAAAGCTGCCTAATATTTGACATGCATATTTGAAATGATTAAAAATTCAAGTTTTAATATGGTAACTTGGGTAAATAATGTTGAAATGAAGTTAAAACTTGATTTTATTTTGTATTATATTAGTGGTTGAAAATTATCAAATTAGCTTACTTTCTGCATGCATGTGGTGAGAAATTGGTAGAAATCCAAGTCAAGATTTTAGCATTCGAAAGCACCTACATCCCCACTAACAAGAACAATCAAAACCTTTAAAAAATATCTTTTAATTTCATTTGTCCAATATTTGAAATGTTTAACATTTTGAAAACTCAATTCTTAGTCATTCCCAACAAGGATGTAAAATATTGGCCAACTTAAAAAATTTAACTTTCATGAAAATTGGTCAAATTCCAAAGGGGTTAACCTATGGAAATAAGTCATTTTGACATGAAAATTTCAATATTTTAAAAGCTCCTAATATTTGACATGTATATTTGAAATAATTAAAAATTCAAGTTTTAATATGGTAACCTTGGTAAATAATGTCGAAATGAAGTTAAAACTTTATTTTATTTTGTATTATATTAGTGTTTGAAAATTATCAAATTGGCTTACTTTCTGCATGCATGTGGTGAGAAATTGGTAGAAATCCAAGTTAAGATTTTAGCATTTCACAGCTTCTAAATTTCAATTTGCAAGAACAGTGAAAACCTTTGAAAAATATCTTTTAATTTCATTTGTCGAATATTTGAAGTGTTTAACATTTTGAAAACTGAATTCTTAGTCATTCCCAACAAGGATGTAAAATATTGGTCACCTTAAAAAATTTAATTTTCACATGAAAATTGGTCGATTTCCAAAGGGGTTAGCTTATGGACATAAGTCATTTTGACATGAACATTTCAATGTTTTAAATGTTACCTAATATTTGCCATGTGTATATTTGAAATGATTAAAAATTCAAGTTTTAATATAGTAACCTTGGTAATTAATGTCGAAATGAAGTTAAAACTTTATTTTATTTTTTATTATATTAGTGTTTGAAAATTATCAAATTGGCTAGCTTTCTGCATGCATGTGGTGAGAAATTGGAAGAAATCCAAGTTTTGATTTTAGCATTCGAAAGCACGTACATCCACACTAACAAGACCAATCAAAACCTTTAAAAAATGCCTTTTAATTTCATTTGTCCAATATTTGATGGGTTGAACATTTTGAAAACTCAATTCTTAGTCATTCCCAACAATGATGTAAAATATTGGCCAACTTAAAATATTTAATTTTCACATCAAAATTGGTCAATTTGCAAATGGGTTAACCTATGGAAATCAGTCATTTTGACATGAACTTTCAATGTTTTAAAAGTTGCCTTATATTTGGCTGCGTATTTGAAATGATTAAAAATTCAAGTTTTAATATGGTAGCTTTGGTAAATAATGTCAAAATGAAGTTAAAACTTTATTTTTTTTTGTATTATATTAGTGTTTGAAAATTTTTAAATTGGCTTACTTTTCTGCATGCATGTGGTGAGAAATTGGAAGAAATCAGTTTCGATTTTAGTGACTGACACCGTTTCATCCCCTTTAAAGAGCAATCAAAAACCTTTAAAAAATATCTTTTAATTTCATTTATCCGATATTTGAAGAGTTTAACATTTTGAAAACTCAATTCTTAGTCATTCCCAACAAGGATGTAAAATATTCCAACTTAAAAAATTTAACTTTCATGAAAATTGGTCAATTCCAAAGGGTTAGCACTGTGGAAATAAGTCATTTTGACATGAAAATTTCAATGTTTTAAAAGGCTTGCCTAATATTTGACATGTATATTTGAAATGATTAAAAATTCAAGTTTTAATATGGTAACCTTGGTAATTAATGTCGAAATGAAGTTAAAACTTTATTTTATTTTTATTATATTAGTGTTTGAAAATTATTAAATTGGCTAACTTTGCATGCATGTGGTGAGAAATTGGTAGAAATCCAAGTCAAGATTTTAGCATTCGAAAGCACTACATCCATAACAAGAACAATCAAAACCTTTAAAAAATATCTTTTAATTTCATTTGTCAAATATTTGAAGTGTTTAACATTTTGAAAACAGAATTCTTAGTCATTCCCAACAAGGATGTAAAATATTGGCAACCTTAAAAAATTTAATTTTCACATCAAAATTGGTCACATTTCCAAACGGGTTAACCTATGGAAATAAGTCATTTTGACATGAACATTTCAATGTTTTAAAAAGCTGCCTAATATTTGACATGCATATTTGAAATGATTAAAAATTCAAGTTTTAATATGGTAACCTTGGTAATTAATGTCGAAATGAAGTTAAAACTTTATTTTTATTTTGTATTATATTAGTGTTTGAAAATTATCAAATTAGCTTACTGCATGCATGTGGTGAGAAATTGGTAGAAATCCAAGTCAAGATTTTAGCATTCGAAAGCACCTACATCCCCACTAACAAGAACAATCAAAACCTTTAAAAAATATCTTTTAATTTCATTTGTCCAATATTTGAAGTGTTTAACATTTTGAAAACTCAATTCTTAGTCATTCCCAACAAGGATGTAAAATATTGGCCAACTTAAAAAAATTTAATTTTCATGAAAATTGGTCAATTTCCAAAGGGGTTAACCTATGGAAATAAGTCATTTTGACATGAACATTTCAATGTTTTAAAAGCTGCCTAATATTTGACTGTATTTAATATTAAAATTAGTTTAATATGAATTGGTAATAATGTGAAATGAAGTTAAAATTTTATTTTTATTATATTAGTTGAAATATAATGGAATGGGGAGAAATGGAATATCAAGATTTTAGATTGAAACACATAAAGAAACATGAAAATTTCAATGTTTTAAAAAGCTGCCTAATATTTGACATGTATATTTGAAATGATTAAAAATTCAAGTTTTAATATGGTAACCTTGGTAAATAATGTCGAAATGAAGTTAAAACTTTATTTTATTTTTTATTATATTAGTGTTTGAAAATTATTAAATTGGCTAACTTTACGCATGCATGTGGTGAGAAATTGGAAGAAATCCAAGTTTTGATTTTAGCATTCGAAAGCACATACATCCCCACTAACAAGACCAATCAAAACCTTTAAAAAATGCCTTTTAATTTCATTTGTCCAATATTTGATGGGTTGAACATTTTGAAAACTCAATTCTTAGTCATTCCCAACAAGGATGTAAAATATTGGCCAACTTAAAAAATTTAATTTTCACATCAAAATTGGTCAATTTCCAAACGGGTTAACCTATGGAAATAAGTCATTTTAACATGAACATTTCAATGTTTTAAAAGCTGCCTAATATTTGACATGAATATTTGAAAAGATTAAAAATTCAAGTTTTAATATGGTAACCTTGGTAATTAATGTCGAAATGAAGTTAAAACTTTATTTTATTTTTTATTATATTAGTGTTTGAAAATTATTAAATTGGCTAACTTTCTGCATGCATGTGGTGAGAAATTGGTAGAAATCCAAGTCAAGATTTTAGCATTCGAAAGCACCTACATCCCCACTAACAAGAACAATCAAAACCTTTAAAAAATATCTTTTAATTTCATTTGTCCAATATTTGAAGTGTTTAACATTTTGAAAACTCAATTCTTAGTCATTCCCAACAAGGATGTAAAATATTGGCCAACTTAAAAAATTTAATTTTCACATCAAAATTGGTCAATTTCCAAACGGGTTAACCTATGGAAATAAGTCATTTTAACATGAACATTTCAATGTTTTAAAAGCTGCCTAATATTTGACATGTATATTTGAAAAGATTAAAAATTCAAGTTTTAATATGGTAACCTTGGTAATTAATGTCGAAATGAAGTTAAAACTTTATTTTATTTTTTATTATATTAGTGTTTGAAAATTATTAAATTGGCTAACTTTCTGCATGCATGTGGTGAGAAATTGGTAGAAATCCAAGTCAAGATTTTAGCATTCGAAAGCACCTACATCCCCACTAACAAGAACAATCAAAACCTTTAAAAAATATCTTTTAATTTCATTTGTCCAATATTTGAAGTGTTTAACATTTTGAAAACTCAATTCTTAGTCATTCCCAACAAGGATGTAAAATATTGGCCAACTTAAAAAATTTAACTTTCACATGAAAATTGGTCAATTTCCAAAGGGGTTAACCTATGGAAATAAGTCATTTTGACATGAAAATTTCAATGTTTTAAAAGCTGCCTAATATTTGACATGTATATTTGAAAAGATTAAAAATTCAAGTTTTAATATGGTAACCTTGGTAATTAATGTCGAAATGAAGTTAAAACTTTATTTTATTTTTTATTATATTAGTGTTTGAAAATTATTAAATTGGCTAACTTTCTGCATGCATGTGGTGAGAAATTGGTAGAAATCCAAGTCAAGATTTTAGCATTCGAAAGCACCTACATCCCCACTAACAAGAACAATCAAAACCTTTAAAAAATATCTTTTAATTTCATTTGTCCAATATTTGAAGTGTTTAACATTTTGAAAACTCAATTCTTAGTCATTCCCAACAAGGATGTAAAATATTGGCCAACTTAAAAAATTTAATTTTCACATCAAAATTGGTCAATTTCCAAACGGGTTAACCTATGGAAATAAGTCATTTTGACATGAACATTTCAATGTTTTAAAAGCTGCCTAATATTTGACATGCATATTTGAAATGATTAAAAATTCATGTTTTAATATGGTAACTTGGGTAAATAATGTCGAAATGAAGTTAAAACTTGATTTTATTTTGTATTATATTAGTGTTTGAAAATTATCAAATTAGCTTACTTTCGCATGCATGTGGTGAGAAATTGGTAGAAATCCAAGTCAAGATTTTAGCATTCGAAAGCACCTACATCCCCACTAACAAGAACAATCAAAACCTTTAAAAAATATCTTTTAATTTCATTTGTCCAATATTTGAAGTGTTTAACATTTTGAAAACTCAATTCTTAGTCATTCCCAACAAGGATGTAAAATATTGGCCAACTTAAAAAATTTAACTTTCCATGAAAATTGGTCAAATTTCCAAAGGGGTTAACCTATGGAAATAAGTCATTTTGACATGAAAATTTCAATGTTTTAAAAGTCGCCTAATATTTGACATGTATATTTGAAATGATTAAAAATTCAAGTTTTAATATGGTAACCTTGGTAATTAATGTCGAAATGAAGTTAAAACTTTATTTTATTTTTTATTATATTAGTGTTTGAAAATTATTAAATTGGCTAACTTTCTGCATGCATGTGGTGAGAAATTGGTAGAAATCCAAGTCTAGATTTTAGCATTCGAAAGCACCTACATCCCCACTAACAAGAACAATCAAAACCTTTAAAAAATATCTTTTAATTTCATTTGTCCAATATTTGAAGTGTTTAACATTTTGAAAACTCAATTCTTAGTCATTCCCAACAAGGATGTAAAATATTGGCCAACTTAAAAAATTTAATTTTCACATGAAAATTGGTCAATTTCCAAAGGGGTTAACCTATGGAAATAAGTCATTTTGACATGAACATTTCAATGTTTTAAAAGCTGCCTAATATTTGACATGTATATTTGAAATGATTAAAAATTCAAGTTTTAATATGGTAACCTTGGTAATTAATGTCGAAATGAAGTTAAAACTTTATTTTATTTTTTATTATATTAGTGTTTGAAAATTATTAAATTGGCTAACTTTCTGCATGCATGTGGTGAGAAATTGGTAGAAATCCAAGTCAAGATTTTAGCATTCGAAAGCACCTACATCCCCACTAACAAGAACAATCAAAACCTTTAAAAAATATCTTTTAATTTCATTTGTCCAATATTTGAAGTGTTTAACATTTTGAAAACTCAATTCTTAGTCATTCCCAACAAGGATGTAAAATATTGGCCAACTTAAAAAATTTAATTTTCACATCAAAATTGGCCTATTTCCAAACGGGTTAACCTATGGAAATAAGTCATTTTAACATGAACATTTCAATGTTTTAAAAGCTGCCTAATATTTGACATGTATATTTGAAAAGATTAAAAATTCAAGTTTTAATATGGTAACCTTGGTAAATAATGTCGAAATGAAGTTAAAACTTTATTTTATTTTTTATTATATTAGTGTTTGAAAATTATTAAATTGGCTAACTTTCGCATGCATGTGGTGAGAAATTGGTAGAAATCCAAGTCAAGATTTTAGCATTCGAAAGCACCTACATCCCCACTAACAAGAACAATCAAAACCTTTAAAAAATATCTTTTAATTTCATTTGTCCAATATTTGAAGTGTTTAACATTTTGAAAACTCAATTCTTAGTCATTCCCAACAAGGATGTAAAATATTGGCCAACTTAAAAAATTTAACTTTCCATGAAAATTGGTCAAATTCCAAAGGGGTTAACCTATGGAAATAAGTCATTTTAACATGAAAATTTCAATGTTTTAAAAGCTGCCTAATATTTGACATGTATATTTGAAATGATTAAAAATTCAAGTTTTAATATGGTAACCTTGGTAAATAATGTCGAAATGAAGTTAAAACTTTATTTTATTTTTTATTATATTAGTGTTTGAAAATTATTAAATTGGCTAACTTTCTGCATGCATGTGGTGAGAAATTGGAAGAAATCCAAGTTTTGATTTTAGCATTCGAAAGCACATACATCCCCACTAACAAGACCAATCAAAACCTTTAAAAAATACCTTTTAATTTCATTTGTCCAATATTTGAAGTGTTTAACATTTTGAAAACTCAATTCTTAGTCATTCCCAACAAGGATGTAAAATATTGGCCAACTTAAAAAATTTAATTTTCACATCAAAATTGGTCAATTTCCAAACGGGTTAACCTATGGAAATAAGTCATTTTAACATGAACATTTCAATGTTTTAAAAGCTGCCTAATATTTGACATGTATATTTGAAAAGATTAAAAATTCAAGTTTTAATATGGTAACCTTGGTAATTAATGTCGAAATGAAGTTAAAACTTTATTTTATTTTTTATTATATTAGTGTTTGAAAATTATTAAATTGGCTAACTTTCTGCATGCATGTGGTGAGAAATTGGAAGAAATCCAAGTTTTGATTTTAGCATTCGAAAGCACATACATCCCCACTAACAAGACCAATCAAAACCTTTAAAAAATGCCTTTTAATTTCATTTGTCCAATATTTGATGGGTTGAACATTTTGAAAACTCAATTCTTAGTCATTCCCAACAAGGATGTAAAATATTGGCCAACTTAAAAAATTTAATTTTCACATCAAAATTGGTCTATTTCCAAACGGGTTAACCTATGGAAATAAGTCATTTTAACATGAACATTTCAATGTTTTAAAAGCTGCCTAATATTTGACATGTATATTTGAAAAGATTAAAAATTCAAGTTTTAATATGGTAACCTTGGTAATTAATGTCGAAATGAAGTTAAAACTTTATTTTATTTTTTATTATATTAGTGTTTGAAAATTATTAAATTGGCTAACTTTGCATGCATGTGGTGAGAAATTGGTAGAAATCCAAGTCAAGATTTTAGCATTCGAAAGCACCTACATCCCCACTAACAAGAACAATCAAAACCTTTAAAAAATATCTTTTAATTTCATTTGTCCAATATTTGAAGTGTTTAACATTTTGAAAACTCAATTCTTAGTCATTCCCAACAAGGATGTAAAATATTGGCCAACTTAAAAAATTTAATTTTCACATCAAAATTGGCCTATTTCCAAACGGGTTAACCTATGGAAATAAGTCATTTTAACATGAACATTTCAATGTTTTAAAAGCTGCCTAATATTTGACATGTATATTTGAAAAGATTAAAAATTCAAGTTTTAATATGGTAACCTTGGTAATTAATGTCGAAATGAAGTTAAAACTTTATTTTATTTTTTATTATATTAGTGTTTGAAAATTATTAAATTGGCTAACTTTCTGCATGCATGTGGTGAGAAATTGGTAGAAATCCAAGTCAAGATTTTAGCATTCGAAAGCACCTACATCCCCACTAACAAGAACAATCAAAACCTTTAAAAAATATCTTTTAATTTCATTTGTCCAATATTTGAAGTGTTTAACATTTTGAAAACTCAATTCTTAGTCATTCCCAACAAGGATGTAAAATATTGGCCAACTTAAAAAATTTAATTTTCACATCAAAATTGGTCAATTTCCAAACGGGTTAACCTATGGAAATAAGTCATTTTGACATGAACATTTCAATGTTTTAAAAGCTGCCTAATATTTGACGTGCATATTTGAAATGATTAAAAATTCATGTTTTAATATGGTAAACTTGGGTAAATAATGTCGAAATGAAGTTAAAACTTGATTTTATTTTGTATTATATTAGTGTTTGAAAATTATCAAATTAGCTTACTTTCGCATGCATGTGGTGAGAAATTGGTAGAAATCCAAGTCAAGATTTTAGCATTCGAAAGCACCTACATCCCCACTAACAAGAACAATCAAAACCTTTAAAAAATATCTTTTAATTTCATTTGTCCAATATTTGAAGTGTTTAACATTTTGAAAACTCAATTCTTAGTCATTCCCAACAAGGATGTAAAATATTGGCCAACTTAAAAAATTTAACTTTCATGAAAATTGGTCAAATTCCAAAGGGGTTAACCTATGGAAATAAGTCATTTTAACATGAAAATTTCAATGTTTTAAAAAGCTGCCTAATATTTGACATGTATATTTGAAATGATTAAAAATTCAAGTTTTAATATGGTAACCTTGGTAAATAATGTCGAAATGAAGTTAAAACTTTATTTTATTTTTTATTATATTAGTGTTTGAAAATTATTAAATTGGCTAACTTTCTGCATGCATGTGGTGAGAAATTGGAAGAAATCCAAGTTTTGATTTTAGCATTCGAAAGCACATACATCCCCACTAACAAGACCAATCAAAACCTTTAAAAAATGCCTTTTAATTTCATTTGTCCAATATTTGATGGGTTGAACATTTTGAAAACTCAATTCTTAGTCATTCCCAACAAGGATGTAAAATATTGGCCAACTTAAAAAATTTAATTTTCACATCAAAATTGGTCTATTTCCAAACGGGTTAACCTATGGAAATAAGTCATTTTAACATGAACATTTCAATGTTTTAAAAGCTGCCTAATATTTGACATGAATATTTGAAAAGATTAAAAATTCAAGTTTTAATATGGTAACCTTGGTAATTAATGTCGAAATGAAGTTAAAACTTTATTTTATTTTTTATTATATTAGTGTTTGAAAATTATTAAATTGGCTAACTTTCTGCATGCATGTGGTGAGAAATTGGTAGAAATCCAAGTCAAGATTTTAGCATTCGAAAGCACCTACATCCCCACTAACAAGAACAATCAAAACCTTTAAAAAATATCTTTTAATTTCATTTGTCCAATATTTGAAGTGTTTAACATTTTGAAAACTCAATTCTTAGTCATTCCCAACAAGGATGTAAAATATTGGCCAACTTAAAAAATTTAATTTTCACATCAAAATTGGTCTATTTCCAAACGGGTTAACCTATGGAAATAAGTCATTTTAACATGAACATTTCAATGTTTTAAAAGCTGCCTAATATTTGACATGTATATTTGAAAAGATTAAAAATTCAAGTTTTAATATGGTAACCTTGGTAATTAATGTCGAAATGAAGTTAAAACTTTATTTTATTTTTTATTATATTAGTGTTTGAAAATTATTAAATTGGCTAACTTTCTGCATGCATGTGGTGAGAAATTGGTAGAAATCCAAGTCAAGATTTTAGCATTCGAAAGCACCTACATCCCCACTAACAAGAACAATCAAAACCTTTAAAAAATATCTTTTAATTTCATTTGTCCAATATTTGAAGTGTTTAACATTTTGAAAACTCAATTCTTAGTCATTCCCAACAAGGATGTAAAATATTGGCCAACTTAAAAAATTTAACTTTCACATGAAAATTGGTCAATTTCCAAAGGGGTTAACCTATGGAAATAAATCATTTTGACATGAAAATTTCAATGTTTTAAAAGCTGCCTAATATTTGACATGTATATTTGAAAAGATTAAAAATTCAAGTTTTAATATGGTAACCTTGGTAAATAATGTCGAAATGAAGTTAAAACTTTATTTTATTTTTTATTATATTAGTGTTTGAAAATTATTAAATTGGCTAACTTTTCTGCATGCATGTGGTGAGAAATTGGTAGAAATCCAAGTCAAGATTTTAGCATTCGAAAGCACCTACATCCCCACTAACAAGAACAATCAAAACCTTTAAAAAATATCTTTTAATTTCATTTGTCCAATATTTGAAGTGTTTAACATTTTGAAAACTCAATTCTTAGTCATTCCCAACAAGGATGTAAAATATTGGCCAACTTAAAAAATTTAATTTTCACATCAAAATTGGTCTATTTCCAAACGGGTTAACCTATGGAAATAAGTCATTTTAACATGAACATTTCAATGTTTTAAAAGCTGCCTAATATTTGACATGTATATTTGAAAAGATTAAAAATTCAAGTTTTAATATGGTAACCTTGGTAATTAATGTCGAAATGAAGTTAAAACTTTATTTTATTTTTTATTATATTAGTGTTTGAAAATTATTAAATTGGCTAACTTTTCTGCATGCATGTGGTGAGAAATTGGTAGAAATCCAAGTCAAGATTTTAGCATTCGAAAGCACCTACATCCCCACTAACAAGAACAATCAAAACCTTTAAAAAATATCTTTTAATTTCATTTGTCCAATATTTGAAGTGTTTAACATTTTGAAAACTCAATTCTTAGTCATTCCCAACAAGGATGTAAAATATTGGCCAACTTAAAAAATTTAATTTTCACATCAAAATTGGTCAATTTCCAAACGGGTTAACCTATGGAAATAAGTCATTTTGACATGAACATTTCAATGTTTTAAAAGCTGCCTAATATTTGACATGTATATTTGAAATGATTAAAAATTCAAGTTTTAATATGGTAACCTTGGTAAATAATGTCGAAATGAAGTTAAAACTTTATTTTATTTTTTATTATATTAGTGTTTGAAAATTATTAAATTGGCTAACTTTCTGCATGCATGTGGTGAGAAATTGGAAGAAATCCAAGTCGAGATTTTAGCATTCGAAAGCACCTACATCCCCACTAACAAGAACAATCAAAACCTTTAAAAAATATCTTTTAATTTCATTTGTCCAATATTTGAAGTGTTTAACATTTTGAAAACTCAATTCTTAGTCATTCCCAACAAGGATGTAAAATATTGGCCAACTTAAAAAATTTAATTTTCACATCAAAATTGGTCTATTTCCAAACGGGTTAACCTATGGAAATAAGTCATTTTAACATGAACATTTCAATGTTTTAAAAGCTGCCTAATATTTGACATGTATATTTGAAAAGATTAAAAATTCAAGTTTTAATATGGTAACCTTGGTAATTAATGTCGAAATGAAGTTAAAACTTTATTTTATTTTTTATTATATTAGTGTTTGAAAATTATTAAATTGGCTAACTTTCTGCATGCATGTGGTGAGAAATTGGTAGAAATCCAAGTCAAGATTTTAGCATTCGAAAGCACCTACATCCCCACTAACAAGAACAATCAAAACCTTTAAAAAATATCTTTTAATTTCATTTGTCCAATATTTGAAGTGTTTAACATTTTGAAAACTCAATTCTTAGTCATTCCCAACAAGGATGTAAAATATTGGCCAACTTAAAAAATTTAATTTTCACATCAAAATTGGTCAATTTCCAAACGGGTTAACCTATGGAAATAAGTCATTTTGACATGAACATTTCAATGTTTTAAAAAGCTGCCTAATATTTGACGTGCATATTTGAAATGATTAAAAATTCATGTTTTAATATGGAAACTTGGGTAAATAATGTCGAAATGAAGTTAAAACTTGATTTTATTTTGTATTATATTAGTGTTTGAAAATTATCAAATTAGCTTACTTTCTGCATGCATGTGGTGAGAAATTGGTAGAAATCCAAGTCAAGATTTTAGCATTCGAAAGCACCTACATCCCCACTAACAAGAACAATCAAAACCTTTAAAAAATATCTTTTAATTTCATTTGTCCAATATTTGAAGTGTTTAACATTTTGAAAACTCAATTCTTAGTCATTCCCAACAAGGATGTAAAATATTGGCCAACTTAAAAAATTTAACTTTCATGAAAATTGGTCAAATTCCAAAGGGGTTAACCTATGGAAATAAGTCATTTTGACATGAAAATTTCAATGTTTTAAAAGCTGCCTAATATTTGACATGTATATTTGAAATGATTAAAAATTCAAGTTTTAATATGGTAACCTTGGTAATTAATGTCGAAATGAAGTTAAAACTTTATTTTATTTTTTATTATATTAGTGTTTGAAAATTATTAAATTGGCTAACTTTTCTGCATGCATGTGGTGAGAAATTGGTAGAAATCCAAGTCAAGATTTTAGCATTCGAAAGCACCTACATCCCCACTAACAAGAACAATCAAAACCTTTAAAAAATATCTTTTAATTTCATTTGTCCAATATTTGAAGTGTTTAACATTTTGAAAACTCAATTCTTAGTCATTCCCAACAAGGATGTAAAATATTGGCCAACTTAAAAAATTTAATTTTCACATCAAAATTGGTCAATTTCCAAACGGGTTAACCTATGGAAATAAGTCATTTTGACATGAACATTTCAATGTTTTAAAAGCTGCCTAATATTTGACATGCATATTTGAAATGATTAAAAATTCATGTTTTAATATGGTAACCTTGGTAAATAATGTCGAAATGAAGTTAAAACTTGATTTTATTTTGTATTATATTAGTGTTTGAAAATTATCAAATTAGCTTACTTTCTGCATGCATGTGGTGAGAAATTGGTAGAAATCCAAGTCAAGATTTTAGCATTCGAAAGCACCTACATCCCCACTAACAAGAACAATCAAAACCTTTAAAAAATATCTTTTAATTTCATTTGTCCAATATTTGAAGTGTTTAACATTTTGAAAACTCAATTCTTAGTCATTCCCAACAAGGATGTAAAATATTGGCCAACTTAAAAAATTTAACTTTCTGAAAATGGTCAAATTCCAAAGGGGTTAACCTATGGAAATAAGTCATTTTGACATGAAAATTTCAATGTTTTAAAAGCTGCCTAATATTTGACATGTATATTTGAAATGATTAAAAATTCAAGTTTTAATATGGTAACCTTGGTAATTAATGTCGAAATGAAGTTAAAACTTTATTTTATTTTTTATTATATTAGTGTTTGAAAATTATTAAATTGGCTAACTTTCTGCATGCATGTGGTGAGAAATTGGAAGAAATCCAAGTTTTGATTTTAGCATTCGAAAGCACATACATCCCCACTAACAAGACCAATCAAAACCTTTAAAAAATATCTTTTAATTTCATTTGTCCAATATTTGATGGGTTGAACATTTTGAAAACTCAATTCTTAGTCATTCCCAACAATGATGTAAAATATTGGCCAACTTAAAATATTTAATTTTCACGTCAAAATTGGTCAATTTCCAAACCGGTTAACCTATGGAAATAAGTCATTTTGACATGAACATTTCAATGTTTTAAAAGTTGCCTAATATTTGACCTGCATATTTGAAATGATTAAAAATTCAAGTTTTAATATGGAAACTTGGGTAAATAATGTCGAAATGAAGTTAAAACTTGATTTTATTTTGTATTATATTAGTGTTTGAAAATTATCAAATTAGCTTACTTTCTGCATGCATGTGGTGAGAAATTGGTAGAAATCCAAGTCAAGATTTTAGCATTCGAAAGCACCTCCATCCCCACTAACAAGAACAATCAAAACCTTTAAAAAATATCTTTTAATTTCATTTGTCCAATATTTGAAGTGTTTAACATTTTGAAAACTCAATTCTTAGTCATTCCCAACAAGGATGTAAAATATTAGCCAACTTAAAAAATTTAACTTTCATGAAAATTGGTCAAATTCCAAAGGGGTTAACCTATGGAAATAAGTCATTTTGACATGAAAATTTCAATGTTTTAAAAGCCGCCTAATATTTGACATGTATATTTGAAATGATTAAAAATTCAAGTTTTAATATGGTAACCTTGGTAATTAATGTCGAAATGAAGTTAAAACTTTATTTTATTTTTTATTATATTAGTGTTTGAAAATTATTAAATTGGCTAACTTTCTCGCATGCATGTGGTGAGAAATTGGTAGAAATCCAAGTCAAGATTTTAGCATTCGAAAGCACCTACATCCCCACTAACAAGAACAATCAAAACCTTTAAAAAATATCTTTTAATTTCATTTGTCCAATATTTGAAGTGTTTAACATTTTGAAAACTCAATTCTTAGTCATTCCCAACAAGGATGTAAAATATTGGCCAACTTAAAAAATTTAATTTTCACATCAAAATTGGTCTATTTCCAAACGGGTTAACCTATGGAAATAAGTCATTTTAACATGAACATTTCAATGTTTTAAAAGCTGCCTAATATTTGACATGTATATTTGAAAAGATTAAAAATTCAAGTTTTAATATGGTAACCTTGGTAATTAATGTCGAAATGAAGTTAAAACTTTATTTTATTTTTTATTATATTAGTGTTTGAAAATTATTAAATTGGCTAACTTTCTGCATGCATGTGGTGAGAAATTGGTAGAAATCCAAGTCAAGATTTTAGCATTCGAAAGCACCTACATCCCCACTAACAAGAACAATCAAAACCTTTAAAAAATATCTTTTAATTTCATTTGTCCAATATTTGAAGTGTTTAACATTTTGAAAACTCAATTCTTAGTCATTCCCAACAAGGATGTAAAATATTGGCCAACTTAAAAAATTTAATTTTCACATCAAAATTGGTCAATTTCCAAACGGGTTAACCTATGGAAATAAGTCATTTTAACATGAACATTTCAATGTTTTAAAAGCTGCCTAATATTTGACATGTATATTTGAAAAGATTAAAAATTCAAGTTTTAATATGGTAACCTTGGTAATTAATGTCGAAATGAAGTTAAAACTTTATTTTATTTTTTATTATATTAGTGTTTGAAAATTATTAAATTGGCTAACTTTGCATGCATGTGGTGAGAAATTGGTAGAAATCCAAGTCAAGATTTTAGCATTCGAAAGCACCTACATCCCCACTAACAAGAACAATCAAAACCTTTAAAAAATATCTTTTAATTTCATTTGTCCAATATTTGAAGTGTTTAACATTTTGAAAACTCAATTCTTAGTCATTCCCAACAAGGATGTAAAATATTGGCCAACTTAAAAAATTTAATTTTCACATCAAAATTGGTCTATTTCCAAACGGGTTAACCTATGGAAATAAGTCATTTTAACATGAACATTTCAATGTTTTAAAAGCTGCCTAATATTTGACATGTATATTTGAAAAGATTAAAAATTCAAGTTTTAATATGGTAACCTTGGTAATTAATGTCGAAATGAAGTTAAAACTTTATTTTATTTTTTATTATATTAGTGTTTGAAAATTATTAAATTGGCTAACTTTCTGCATGCATGTGGTGAGAAATTGGTAGAAATCCAAGTCAAGATTTTAGCATTCGAAAGCACCTACATCCCCACTAACAAGAACAATCAAAACCTTTAAAAAATATCTTTTAATTTCATTTGTCCAATATTTGAAGTGTTTAACATTTTGAAAACTCAATTCTTAGTCATTCCCAACAAGGATGTAAAATATTGGCCAACTTAAAAAATTTAATTTTCACATCAAAATTGGTCAATTTCCAAACGGGTTAACCTATGGAAATAAGTCATTTTGACATGAACATTTCAATGTTTTAAAAGCTGCCTAATATTTGACATGTATATTTGAAATGATTAAAAATTCAAGTTTTAATATGGTAACCTTGGTAAATAATGTCGAAATGAAGTTAAAACTTTATTTTATTTTGTATTATATAAGTGTTTGAAAATTATCAAATTAGCTTACTTTTCGCATGCATGTGGTGAGAAATTGGTAGAAATCCAAGTCAAGATTTTAGCATTCGAAAGCACCTACATCCCCACTAACAAGAACAATCAAAACCTTTAAAAAATATCTTTTAATTTCATTTGTCCAATATTTGAAGTGTTTAACATTTTGAAAACTCAATTCTTAGTCATTCCCAACAAGGATGTAAAATATTGGCCAACTTAAAAAATTTAATTTTCACATCAAAATTGGTCAATTTCCAAAGGGGTTAACCTATGGAAATAAGTCATTTTGACATGAAAATTTCAATGTTTTAAAAGCTGCCTAATATTTGACATGTATATTTGAAATGATTAAAAATTCAAGTTTTAATATGGTAACCTTGGTAATTAATGTCGAAATGAAGTTAAAACTTTATTTTATTTTTTATTATATTAGTGTTTGAAAATTATTAAATTGGCTAACTTTCTGCATGCATGTGGTGAGAAATTGGTAGAAATCCAAGTCAAGATTTTAGCATTCGAAAGCACCTACATCCCCACTAACAAGAACAATCAAAACCTTTAAAAAATATCTTTTAATTTCATTTGTCCAATATTTGAAGTGTTTAACATTTTGAAAACTCAATTCTTAGTCATTCCCAACAAGGATGTAAAATATTGGCCAACTTAAAAAATTTAATTTTCACATCAAAATTGGTCAATTTCCAAACGGGTTAACCTATGGAAATAAGTCATTTTGACATGAACATTTCAATGTTTTAAAAGCCGCCTAATATTTGACATGTATATTTGAAATGATTAAAAATTCAAGTTTTAATATGGTAACCTTGGTAAATAATGTCGAAATGAAGTTAAAACTTTATTTTATTTTTTATTATATTAGTGTTTGAAAATTATTAAATTGGCTAACTTTCTCGCATGCATGTGGTGAGAAATTGGTAGAAATCCAAGTCAAGATTTTAGCATTCGAAAGCACCTACATCCCCACTAACAAGAACAATCAAAACCTTTAAAAAATATCTTTTAATTTCATTTGTCCAATATTTGAAGTGTTTAACATTTTGAAAACTCAATTCTTAGTCATTCCCAACAAGGATGTAAAATATTGGCCAACTTAAAAAATTTAATTTTCACATCAAAATTGGTCAATTTCCAAACGGGTTAACCTATGGAAATAAGTCATTTTAACATGAACATTTCAATGTTTTAAAAGCTGCCTAATATTTGACATGTATATTTGAAAAGATTAAAAATTCAAGTTTTAATATGGTAACCTTGGTAATTAATGTCGAAATGAAGTTAAAACTTTATTTTATTTTTTATTATATTAGTGTTTGAAAATTATTAAATTGGCTAACTTTCTGCATGCATGTGGTGAGAAATTGGTAGAAATCCAAGTCAAGATTTTAGCATTCGAAAGCACCTACATCCCCACTAACAAGAACAATCAAAACCTTTAAAAAATATCTTTTAATTTCATTTGTCCAATATTTGAAGTGTTTAACATTTTGAAAACTCAATTCTTAGTCATTCCCAACAAGGATGTAAAATATTGGCCAACTTAAAAAATTTAATTTTCACATCAAAATTGGTCAATTTCCAAACGGGTTAACCTATGGAAATAAGTCATTTTGACATGAACATTTCAATGTTTTAAAAGCTGCCTAATATTTGACGTGCATATTTGAAATGATTAAAAATTCATGTTTTAATATGGAAACTTGGGTAAATAATGTCGAAATGAAGTTAAAACTTGATTTTATTTTGTATTATATTAGTGTTTGAAAATTATCAAATTAGCTTACTTTCTGCATGCATGTGGTGAGAAATTGGTAGAAATCCAAGTCAAGATTTTAGCATTCGAAAGCACCTCCATCCCCACTAACAAGAACAATCAAAACCTTTAAAAAATATCTTTTAATTTCATTTGTCCAATATTTGAAGTGTTTAACATTTTGAAAACTCAATTCTTAGTCATTCCCAACAAGGATGTAAAATATTAGCCAACTTAAAAAATTTAACTTTCATGAAAATTGGTCAAATTCCAAAGGGGTTAACCTATGGAAATAAGTCATTTTGACATGAAAATTTCAATGTTTTAAAAGCTGCCTAATATTTGACATGTATATTTGAAATGATTAAAAATTCAAGTTTTAATATGGTAACCTTGGTAATTAATGTCGAAATGAAGTTAAAACTTTATTTTATTTTTTATTATATTAGTGTTTGAAAATTATTAAATTGGCTAACTTTCTGCATGCATGTGGTGAGAAATTGGTAGAAATCCAAGTCAAGATTTTAGCATTCGAAAGCACCTACATCCCCACTAACAAGAACAATCAAAACCTTTAAAAAATATCTTTTAATTTCATTTGTCCAATATTTGAAGTGTTTAACATTTTGAAAACTCAATTCTTAGTCATTCCCAACAAGGATGTAAAATATTGGCCAACTTAAAAAATTTAATTTTCACATCAAAATTGGTCTATTTCCAAACGGATTAACCTATGGAAATAAGTCATTTTAACATGAACATTTCAATGTTTTAAAAAGCTGCCTAATATTTGACATGTATATTTGAAAAGATTAAAAATTCAAGTTTTAATATGGTAACCTTGGTAATTAATGTCGAAATGAAGTTAAAACTTTATTTTATTTTTTATTATATTAGTGTTTGAAAATTATTAAATTGGCTAACTTTCTGCATGCATGTGGTGAGAAATTGGTAGAAATCCAAGTCTAGATTTTAGCATTCGAAAGCACCTACATCCCCACTAACAAGAACAATCAAAACCTTTAAAAAATGCCTTTTAATTTCATTTGTCCAATATTTGAAGTGTTTAACATTTTGAAAACTCAATTCTTAGTCATTCCCAACAAGGATGTAAAATATTGGCCAACTTAAAAAATTTAATTTTCACATCAAAATTGGTCAATTTCCAAACGGGTTAACCTATGGAAATAAGTCATTTTAACATGAACATTTCAATGTTTTAAAAGCCGCCTAATATTTGACATGTATATTTGAAATGATTAAAAATTCAAGTTTTAATATGGTAACCTTGGTAAATAATGTCGAAATGAAGTTAAAACTTTATTTTATTTTTTATTATATTAGTGTTTGAAAATTATTAAATTGGCTAACTTTCTGCATGCATGTGGTGAGAAATTGGTAGAAATCCAAGTCAAGATTTTAGCATTCGAAAGCACCTACATCCCCACTAACAAGAACAATCAAAACCTTTAAAAAATATCTTTTAATTTCATTTGTCCAATATTTGAAGTGTTTAACATTTTGAAAACTCAATTCTTAGTCATTCCCAACAAGGATGTAAAATATTGGCCAACTTAAAAAATTTAATTTTCACATCAAAATTGGCCTATTTCCAAACGGGTTAACCTATGGAAATAAGTCATTTTAACATGAACATTTCAATGTTTTAAAAGCCGCCTAATATTTGACATGTATATTTGAAAAGATTAAAAATTCAAGTTTTAATATGGTAACCTTGGTAATTAATGTCGAAATGAAGTTAAAACTTTATTTTATTTTTTATTATATTAGTGTTTGAAAATTATTAAATTGGCTAACTTTCGCATGCATGTGGTGAGAAATTGGTAGAAATCCAAGTCAAGATTTTAGCATTCGAAAGCACCTACATCCCCACTAACAAGAACAATCAAAACCTTTAAAAAATATCTTTTAATTTCATTTGTCCAATATTTGAAGTGTTTAACATTTTGAAAACTCAATTCTTAGTCATTCCCAACAAGGATGTAAAATATTGGCCAACTTAAAAAATTTAATTTTCACATCAAAATTGGTCAATTTCCAAACGGGTTAACCTATGGAAATAAGTCATTTTGACATGAACATTTCAATGTTTTAAAAGCCGCCTAATATTTGACGTGCATATTTGAAATGATTAAAAATTCATGTTTTAATATGGAAACTTGGGTAAATAATGTCGAAATGAAGTTAAAACTTGATTTTATTTTGTATTATATTAGTGTTTGAAAATTATCAAATTAGCTTACTTTTCGCATGCATGTGGTGAGAAATTGGTAGAAATCCAAGTCAAGATTTTAGCATTCGAAAGCACCTACATCCCCACTAACAAGAACAATCAAAACCTTTAAAAAATATCTTTTAATTTCATTTGTCCAATATTTGAAGTGTTTAACATTTTGAAAACTCAATTCTTAGTCATTCCCAACAAGGATGTAAAATATTGGCCAACTTAAAAAATTTAACTTTCATGAAAATTGGTCAAATTCCAAAGGGGTTAACCTATGGAAATAAGTCATTTTAACATGAAAATTTCAATGTTTTAAAAGCTGCCTAATATTTGACATGTATATTTGAAATGATTAAAAATTCAAGTTTTAATATGGTAACCTTGGTAATTAATGTCGAAATGAAGTTAAAACTTTATTTTATTTTTTATTATATTAGTGTTTGAAAATTATTAAATTGGCTAACTTTTCTGCATGCATGTGGTGAGAAATTGGTAGAAATCCAAGTCAAGATTTTAGCATTCGAAAGCACCTACATCCCCACTAACAAGAACAATCAAAACCTTTAAAAAATATCTTTTAATTTCATTTGTCCAATATTTGAAGTGTTTAACATTTTGAAAACTCAATTCTTAGTCATTCCCAACAAGGATGTAAAATATTGGCCAACTTAAAAAATTTAATTTTCACATCAAAATTGGTCAATTTCCAAACGGGTTAACCTATGGAAATAAGTCATTTTAACATGAACATTTCAATGTTTTAAAAGCTGCCTAATATTTGACATGTATATTTGAAAAGATTAAAAATTCAAGTTTTAATATGGTAACCTTGGTAATTAATGTCGAAATGAAGTTAAAACTTTATTTTATTTTTTATTATATTAGTGTTTGAAAATTATTAAATTGGCTAACTTTCTGCATGCATGTGGTGAGAAATTGGTAGAAATCCAAGTCAAGATTTTAGCATTCGAAAGCACCTACATCCCCACTAACAAGAACAATCAAAACCTTTAAAAAATATCTTTTAATTTCATTTGTCCAATATTTGAAGTGTTTAACATTTTGAAAACTCAATTCTTAGTCATTCCCAACAAGGATGTAAAATATTGGCCAACTTAAAAAATTTAATTTTCACATCAAAATTGGCCTATTTCCAAACGGGTTAACCTATGGAAATAAGTCATTTTAACATGAACATTTCAATGTTTTAAAAGCTGCCTAATATTTGACATGTATATTTGAAAAGATTAAAAATTCAAGTTTTAATATGGTAACCTTGGTAATTAATGTCGAAATGAAGTTAAAACTTTATTTTATTTTTTATTATATTAGTGTTTGAAAATTATTAAATTGGCTAACTTTCTGCATGCATGTGGTGAGAAATTGGTAGAAATCCAAGTCAAGATTTTAGCATTCGAAAGCACCTACATCCCCACTAACAAGAACAATCAAAACCTTTAAAAAATATCTTTTAATTTCATTTGTCCAATATTTGAAGTGTTTAACATTTTGAAAACTCAATTCTTAGTCATTCCCAACAAGGATGTAAAATATTGGCCAACTTAAAAAATTTAATTTTCACATCAAAATTGGTCTATTTCCAAAGGGGTTAACCTATGGAAATAAGTCATTTTAACATGAACATTTCAATGTTTTAAAAGCCGCCTAATATTTGACATGTATATTTGAAAAGATTAAAAATTCAAGTTTTAATATGGTAACCTTGGTAATTAATGTCGAAATGAAGTTAAAACTTTATTTTATTTTTTATTATATTAGTGTTTGAAAATTATTAAATTGGCTAACTTTCTGCATGCATGTGGTGAGAAATTGGTAGAAATCCAAGTCAAGATTTTAGCATTCGAAAGCACCTACATCCCCACTAACAAGAACAATCAAAACCTTTAAAAAATATCTTTTAATTTCATTTGTCCAATATTTGAAGTGTTTAACATTTTGAAAACTCAATTCTTAGTCATTCCCAACAAGGATGTAAAATATTGGCCAACTTAAAAAATTTAATTTTCACATCAAAATTGGTCTATTTCCAAACGGGTTAACCTATGGAAATAAGTCATTTTAACATGAACATTTCAATGTTTTAAAAGCTGCCTAATATTTGACATGTATATTTGAAAAGATTAAAAATTCAAGTTTTAATATGGTAACCTTGGTAATTAATGTCGAAATGAAGTTAAAACTTTATTTTATTTTTTATTATATTAGTGTTTGAAAATTATTAAATTGGCTAACTTTCTGCATGCATGTGGTGAGAAATTGGTAGAAATCCAAGTCAAGATTTTAGCATTCGAAAGCACCTACATCCCCACTAACAAGAACAATCAAAACCTTTAAAAAATATCTTTTAATTTCATTTGTCCAATATTTGAAGTGTTTAACATTTTGAAAACTCAATTCTTAGTCATTCCCAACAAGGATGTAAAATATTGGCCAACTTAAAAAATTTAATTTTCACATCAAAATTGGTCAATTTCCAAACGGGTTAACCTATGGAAATAAGTCATTTTAACATGAACATTTCAATGTTTTAAAAAGCTGCCTAATATTTGACATGTATATTTGAAATGATTAAAAATTCAAGTTTTAATATGGTAACCTTGGTAAATAATGTCGAAATGAAGTTAAAACTTTATTTTATTTTTTATTATATTAGTGTTTGAAAATTATTAAATTGGCTAACTTTCTCGCATGCATGTGGTGAGAAATTGGTAGAAATCCAAGTCAAGATTTTAGCATTCGAAAGCACCTACATCCCCACTAACAAGAACAATCAAAACCTTTAAAAAATATCTTTTAATTTCATTTGTCCAATATTTGAAGTGTTTAACATTTTGAAAACTCAATTCTTAGTCATTCCCAACAAGGATGTAAAATATTGGCCAACTTAAAAAATTTAATTTTCACATCAAAATTGGCCTATTTCCAAACGGGTTAACCTATGGAAATAAGTCATTTTAACATGAACATTTCAATGTTTTAAAAGCCGCCTAATATTTGACATGTATATTTGAAAAGATTAAAAATTCAAGTTTTAATATGGTAACCTTGGTAATTAATGTCGAAATGAAGTTAAAACTTTATTTTATTTTTTATTATATTAGTGTTTGAAAATTATTAAATTGGCTAACTTTCTGCATGCATGTGGTGAGAAATTGGTAGAAATCCAAGTCAAGATTTTAGCATTCGAAAGCACCTACATCCCCACTAACAAGAACAATCAAAACCTTTAAAAAATATCTTTTAATTTCATTTGTCCAATATTTGAAGTGTTTAACATTTTGAAAACTCAATTCTTAGTCATTCCCAACAAGGATGTAAAATATTGGCCAACTTAAAAAATTTAATTTTCACATCAAAATTGGTCAATTTCCAAACGGGTTAACCTATGGAAATAAGTCATTTTGACATGAACATTTCAATGTTTTAAAAGCCGCCTAATATTTGACGTGCATATTTGAAATGATTAAAAATTCATGTTTTAATATGGAAACTTGGGTAAATAATGTCGAAATGAAGTTAAAACTTGATTTTATTTTGTATTATATTAGTGTTTGAAAATTATCAAATTAGCTTACTTTCTGCATGCATGTGGTGAGAAATTGGTAGAAATCCAAGTCAAGATTTTAGCATTCGAAAGCACCTACATCCCCACTAACAAGAACAATCAAAACCTTTAAAAAATATCTTTTAATTTCATTTGTCCAATATTTGAAGTGTTTAACATTTTGAAAACTCAATTCTTAGTCATTCCCAACAAGGATGTAAAATATTAGCCAACTTAAAAAATTTAACTTTCACATGAAAATTGGTCAAATTCCAAAGGGGTTAACCTATGGAAATAAGTCATTTTGACATGAAAATTTCAATGTTTTAAAAGCTGCCTAATATTTGACATGTATATTTGAAATGATTAAAAATTCAAGTTTTAATATGGTAACCTTGGTAATTAATGTCGAAATGAAGTTAAAACTTTATTTTATTTTTTATTATATTAGTGTTTGAAAATTATTAAATTGGCTAACTTTTTCGCATGCATGTGGTGAGAAATTGGTAGAAATCCAAGTCAAGATTTTAGCATTCGAAAGCACCTACATCCCCACTAACAAGAACAATCAAAACCTTTAAAAAATATCTTTTAATTTCATTTGTCCAATATTTGAAGTGTTTAACATTTTGAAAACTCAATTCTTAGTCATTCCCAACAAGGATGTAAAATATTGGCCAACTTAAAAAATTTAATTTTCACATCAAAATTGGTCTATTTCCAAACGGGTTAACCTATGGAAATAAGTCATTTTAACATGAACATTTCAATGTTTTAAAAGCTGCCTAATATTTGACATGTATATTTGAAAAGATTAAAAATTCAAGTTTTAATATGGTAACCTTGGTAATTAATGTCGAAATGAAGTTAAAACTTTATTTTATTTTTTATTATATTAGTGTTTGAAAATTATTAAATTGGCTAACTTTTGCATGCATGTGGTGAGAAATTGGTAGAAATCCAAGTCAAGATTTTAGCATTCGAAAGCACCTACATCCCCACTAACAAGAACAATCAAAACCTTTAAAAAATATCTTTTAATTTCATTTGTCCAATATTTGAAGTGTTTAACATTTTGAAAACTCAATTCTTAGTCATTCCCAACAAGGATGTAAAATATTGGCCAACTTAAAAAATTTAATTTTCACATCAAAATTGGTCAATTTCCAAACGGGTTAACCTATGGAAATAAGTCATTTTAACATGAACATTTCAATGTTTTAAAAGCTGCCTAATATTTGACATGTATATTTGAAAAGATTAAAAATTCAAGTTTTAATATGGTAACCTTGGTAATTAATGTCGAAATGAAGTTAAAACTTTATTTTATTTTTTATTATATTAGTGTTTGAAAATTATTAAATTGGCTAACTTTCTCGCATGCATGTGGTGAGAAATTGGTAGAAATCCAAGTCAAGATTTTAGCATTCGAAAGCACCTACATCCCCACTAACAAGAACAATCAAAACCTTTAAAAAATATCTTTTAATTTCATTTGTCCAATATTTGAAGTGTTTAACATTTTGAAAACTCAATTCTTAGTCATTCCCAACAAGGATGTAAAATATTGGCCAACTTAAAAAATTTAATTTTCACATCAAAATTGGTCAATTTCCAAACGGGTTAACCTATGGAAATAAGTCATTTTAACATGAACATTTCAATGTTTTAAAAGCTGCCTAATATTTGACATGTATATTTGAAAAGATTAAAAATTCAAGTTTTAATATGGTAACCTTGGTAATTAATGTCGAAATGAAGTTAAAACTTTATTTTATTTTTTATTATATTAGTGTTTGAAAATTATTAAATTGGCTAACTTTCTGCATGCATGTGGTGAGAAATTGGTAGAAATCCAAGTCAAGATTTTAGCATTCGAAAGCACCTACATCCCCACTAACAAGAACAATCAAAACCTTTAAAAAATATCTTTTAATTTCATTTGTCCAATATTTGAAGTGTTTAACATTTTGAAAACTCAATTCTTAGTCATTCCCAACAAGGATGTAAAATATTGGCCAACTTAAAAAATTTAATTTTCACATCAAAATTGGTCAATTTCCAAACGGGTTAACCTATGGAAATAAGTCATTTTAACATGAACATTTCAATGTTTTAAAAGCTGCCTAATATTTGACATGTATATTTGAAAAGATTAAAAATTCAAGTTTTAATATGGTAACCTTGGTAATTAATGTCGAAATGAAGTTAAAACTTTATTTTATTTTTTATTATATTAGTGTTTGAAAATTATTAAATTGGCTAACTTTCTGCATGCATGTGGTGAGAAATTGGTAGAAATCCAAGTCAAGATTTTAGCATTCGAAAGCACCTACATCCCCACTAACAAGAACAATCAAAACCTTTAAAAAATATCTTTTAATTTCATTTGTCCAATATTTGAAGTGTTTAACATTTTGAAAACTCAATTCTTAGTCATTCCCAACAAGGATGTAAAATATTGGCCAACTTAAAAAATTTAATTTTCACATCAAAATTGGTCAATTTCCAAACGGGTTAACCTATGGAAATAAGTCATTTTAACATGAACATTTCAATGTTTTAAAAGCTGCCTAATATTTGACATGTATATTTGAAAAGATTAAAAATTCAAGTTTTAATATGGTAACCTTGGTAATTAATGTCGAAATGAAGTTAAAACTTTATTTTATTTTTTATTATATTAGTGTTTGAAAATTATTAAATTGGCTAACTTTCGCATGCATGTGGTGAGAAATTGGTAGAAATCCAAGTCAAGATTTTAGCATTCGAAAGCACCTACATCCCCACTAACAAGAACAATCAAAACCTTTAAAAAATATCTTTTAATTTCATTTGTCCAATATTTGAAGTGTTTAACATTTTGAAAACTCAATTCTTAGTCATTCCCAACAAGGATGTAAAATATTGGCCAACTTAAAAAATTTAATTTTCACATCAAAATTGGTCAATTTCCAAACGGGTTAACCTATGGAAATAAGTCATTTTGACATGAACATTTCAATGTTTTAAAAGCCGCCTAATATTTGACATGTATATTTGAAATGATTAAAAATTCAAGTTTTAATATGGTAACCTTGGTAAATAATGTCGAAATGAAGTTAAAACTTTATTTTATTTTTTATTATATTAGTGTTCGAAAATTATTAAATAGGCTTACTTTCTGCATGCATGTGGTGAGAAATTGGTAGAAATCCAAGTCAAGATTTTAGCATTCGAAAGCACCTACATCCCCACTAACAAGAACAATCAAAACCTTTAAAAAATATCTTTTAATTTCATTTGTCCAATATTTGAAGTGTTTAACATTTTGAAAACTCAATTCTTAGTCATTCCCAACAAGGATGTAAAATATTGGCCAACTTAAAAAATTTAATTTTCACATCAAAATTGGTCAATTTCCAAACGGGTTAACCTATGGAAATAAGTCATTTTGACATGAACATTTCAATGTTTTAAAAGCTGCCTAATATTTGACATGTATATTTGAAAAGATTAAAAATTCAAGTTTTAATATGGTAACCTTGGTAATTAATGTCGAAATGAAGTTAAAACTTTATTTTATTTTTTATTATATTAGTGTTTGAAAATTATTAAATTGGCTAACTTTCTGCATGCATGTGGTGAGAAATTGGTAGAAATCCAAGTCAAGATTTTAGCATTCGAAAGCACCTACATCCCCACTAACAAGAACAATCAAAACCTTTAAAAAATATCTTTTAATTTCATTTGTCCAATATTTGAAGTGTTTAACATTTTGAAAACTCAATTCTTAGTCATTCCCAACAAGGATGTAAAATATTGGCCAACTTAAAAAATTTAATTTTCACATCAAAATTGGTCTATTTCCAAACGGGTTAACCTATGGAAATAAGTCATTTTAACATGAACATTTCAATGTTTTAAAAGCTGCCTAATATTTGACATGTATATTTGAAAAGATTAAAAATTCAAGTTTTAATATGGTAACCTTGGTAATTAATGTCGAAATGAAGTTAAAACTTTATTTTATTTTTTATTATATTAGTGTTTGAAAATTATTAAATTGGCTAACTTTCTGCATGCATGTGGTGAGAAATTGGTAGAAATCCAAGTCAAGATTTTAGCATTCGAAAGCACCTACATCCCCACTAACAAGAACAATCAAAACCTTTAAAAAATATCTTTTAATTTCATTTGTCCAATATTTGAAGTGTTTAACATTTTGAAAACTCAATTCTTAGTCATTCCCAACAAGGATGTAAAATATTGGCCAACTTAAAAAATTTAATTTTCACATCAAAATTGGTCTATTTCCAAACGGGTTAACCTATGGAAATAAGTCATTTTAACATGAACATTTCAATGTTTTAAAAGCTGCCTAATATTTGACATGTATATTTGAAAAGATTAAAAATTCAAGTTTTAATATGGTAACCTTGGTAATTAATGTCGAAATGAAGTTAAAACTTTATTTTATTTTTTATTATATTAGTGTTTGAAAATTATTAAATTGGCTAACTTTCTCGCATGCATGTGGTGAGAAATTGGTAGAAATCCAAGTCAAGATTTTAGCATTCGAAAGCACCTACATCCCCACTAACAAGAACAATCAAAACCTTTAAAAAATATCTTTTAATTTCATTTGTCCAATATTTGAAGTGTTTAACATTTTGAAAACTCAATTCTTAGTCATTCCCAACAAGGATGTAAAATATTGGCCAACTTAAAAAATTTAATTTTCACATCAAAATTGGTCAATTTCCAAACGGGTTAACCTATGGAAATAAGTCATTTTGACATGAACATTTCAATGTTTTAAAAGCTGCCTAATATTTGACGTGCATATTTGAAATGATTAAAAATTCATGTTTTAATATGGAAACTTGGGTAAATAATGTCGAAATGAAGTTAAAACTTGATTTTATTTTGTATTATATTAGTGTTTGAAAATTATCAAATTAGCTTACTTTCGCATGCATGTGGTGAGAAATTGGTAGAAATCCAAGTCAAGATTTTAGCATTCGAAAGCACCTCCATCCCCACTAACAAGAACAATCAAAACCTTTAAAAAATATCTTTTAATTTCATTTGTCCAATATTTGAAGTGTTTAACATTTTGAAAACTCAATTCTTAGTCATTCCCAACAAGGATGTAAAATATTAGCCAACTTAAAAAATTTAACTTTCACATGAAAATTGGTCAAATTCCAAAGGGGTTAACCTATGGAAATAAGTCATTTTGACATGAAAATTTCAATGTTTTAAAAGCTGCCTAATATTTGACATGTATATTTGAAATGATTAAAAATTCAAGTTTTAATATGGTAACCTTGGTAATTAATGTCGAAATGAAGTTAAAACTTTATTTTATTTTTTATTATATTAGTGTTTGAAAATTATTAAATTGGCTAACTTTCTCGCATGCATGTGGTGAGAAATTGGTAGAAATCCAAGTCTAGATTTTAGCATTCGAAAGCACCTACATCCCCACTAACAAGAACAATCAAAACCTTTAAAAAATATCTTTTAATTTCATTTGTCCAATATTTGAAGTGTTTAACATTTTGAAAACTCAATTCTTAGTCATTCCCAACAAGGATGTAAAATATTGGCCAACTTAAAAAATTTAATTTTCACATCAAAATTGGTCAATTTCCAAACGGGTTAACCTATGGAAATAAGTCATTTTAACATGAACATTTCAATGTTTTAAAAGCTGCCTAATATTTGACATGTATATTTGAAATGATTAAAAATTCAAGTTTTAATATGGTAACCTTGGTAATTAATGTCGAAATGAAGTTAAAACTTTATTTTATTTTTTATTATATTAGTGTTTGAAAATTATTAAATTGGCTAACTTTCTCGCATGCATGTGGTGAGAAATTGGTAGAAATCCAAGTCAAGATTTTAGCATTCGAAAGCACCTACATCCCCACTAACAAGAACAATCAAAACCTTTAAAAAATATCTTTTAATTTCATTTGTCCAATATTTGAAGTGTTTAACATTTTGAAAACTCAATTCTTAGTCATTCCCAACAAGGATGTAAAATATTGGCCAACTTAAAAAATTTAATTTTCACATCAAAATTGGTCAATTTCCAAACGGGTTAACCTATGGAAATAAGTCATTTTAACATGAACATTTCAATGTTTTAAAAGCCGCCTAATATTTGACATGTATATTTGAAAAGATTAAAAATTCAAGTTTTAATATGGTAACCTTGGTAATTAATGTCGAAATGAAGTTAAAACTTTATTTTATTTTTTATTATATTAGTGTTTGAAAATTATTAAATTGGCTAACTTTTCGCATGCATGTGGTGAGAAATTGGTAGAAATCCAAGTCAAGATTTTAGCATTCGAAAGCACCTACATCCCCACTAACAAGAACAATCAAAACCTTTAAAAAATATCTTTTAATTTCATTTGTCCAATATTTGAAGTGTTTAACATTTTGAAAACTCAATTCTTAGTCATTCCCAACAAGGATGTAAAATATTGGCCAACTTAAAAAATTTAATTTTCACATCAAAATTGGTCAATTTCCAAACGGGTTAACCTATGGAAATAAGTCATTTTGACATGAACATTTCAATGTTTTAAAAGCCGCCTAATATTTGACATGCATATTTGAAATGATTAAAAATTCAAGTTTTAATATGGTAACCTTGGTAAATAATGTCGAAATGAAGTTAAAACTTTATTTTATTTTGTATTATATTAGTGTTTGAAAATTATCAAATTGGCTAACTTTCCGCATGCATGTGGTGAGAAATTGGTAGAAATCCAAGTCAAGATTTTAGCATTCGAAAGCACCTACATCCCCACTAACAAGAACAATCAAAACCTTTAAAAAATATCTTTTAATTTCATTTGTCCAATATTTGAAGTGTTTAACATTTTGAAAACTCAATTCTTAGTCATTCCCAACAAGGATGTAAAATATTGGCCAACTTAAAAAATTTAATTTTCACATCAAAATTGGTCAATTTCCAAAGGGGTTAACCTATGGAAATAAGTCATTTTGACATGAAAATTTCAATGTTTTAAAAGCTGCCTAATATTTGACATGTATATTTGAAATGATTAAAAATTCAAGTTTTAATATGGTAACCTTGGTAAATAATGTCGAAATGAAGTTAAAACTTTATTTTATTTTTTATTATATTAGTGTTTGAAAATTATTAAATTGGCTAACTTTCTGCATGCATGTGGTGAGAAATTGGTAGAAATCCAAGTCAAGATTTTAGCATTCGAAAGCACCTACATCCCCACTAACAAGAACAATCAAAACCTTTAAAAAATATCTTTTAATTTCATTTGTCCAATATTTGAAGTGTTTAACATTTTGAAAACTCAATTCTTAGTCATTCCCAACAAGGATGTAAAATATTGGCCAACTTAAAAAATTTAATTTTCACATCAAAATTGGTCAATTTCCAAACGGGTTAACCTATGGAAATAAGTCATTTTAACATGAACATTTCAATGTTTTAAAAGCCGCCTAATATTTGACATGTATATTTGAAAAGATTAAAAATTCAAGTTTTAATATGGTAACCTTGGTAATTAATGTCGAAATGAAGTTAAAACTTTATTTTATTTTTTATTATATTAGTGTTTGAAAATTATTAAATTGGCTAACTTTCTGCATGCATGTGGTGAGAAATTGGTAGAAATCCAAGTCAAGATTTTAGCATTCGAAAGCACCTACATCCCCACTAACAAGAACAATCAAAACCTTTAAAAAATATCTTTTAATTTCATTTGTCCAATATTTGAAGTGTTTAACATTTTGAAAACTCAATTCTTAGTCATTCCCAACAAGGATGTAAAATATTGGCCAACTTAAAAAATTTAATTTTCACATCAAAATTGGTCAATTTCCAAACGGGTTAACCTATGGAAATAAGTCATTTTGACATGAACATTTCAATGTTTTAAAAGCCGCCTAATATTTGACATGTATATTTGAAATGATTAAAAATTCAAGTTTTAATATGGTAACCTTGGTAAATAATGTCGAAATGAAGTTAAAACTTTATTTTATTTTTTATTATATTAGTGTTTGAAAATTATTAAATTGGCTAACTTTCTGCATGCATGTGGTGAGAAATTGGTAGAAATCCAAGTCAAGATTTTAGCATTCGAAAGCACCTACATCCCCACTAACAAGAACAATCAAAACCTTTAAAAAATATCTTTTAATTTCATTTGTCCAATATTTGAAGTGTTTAACATTTTGAAAACTCAATTCTTAGTCATTCCCAACAAGGATGTAAAATATTGGCCAACTTAAAAAATTTAATTTTCACATCAAAATTGGTCAATTTCCAAACGGGTTAACCTATGGAAATAAGTCATTTTGACATGAACATTTCAATGTTTTAAAAGCTGCCTAATATTTGACATGTATATTTGAAATGATTAAAAATTCAAGTTTTAATATGGTAACCTTGGTAATTAATGTCGAAATGAAGTTAAAACTTTATTTTATTTTTTATTATATTAGTGTTTGAAAATTATTAAATTGGCTAACTTTCTGCATGCATGTGGTGAGAAATTGGTAGAAATCCAAGTCAAGATTTTAGCATTCGAAAGCACCTACATCCCCACTAACAAGAACAATCAAAACCTTTAAAAAATATCTTTTAATTTCATTTGTCCAATATTTGAAGTGTTTAACATTTTGAAAACTCAATTCTTAGTCATTCCCAACAAGGATGTAAAATATTGGCCAACTTAAAAAATTTAATTTTCACATCAAAATTGGTCAATTTCCAAACGGGTTAACCTATGGAAATAAGTCATTTTGACATGAACATTTCAATGTTTTAAAAGCCGCCTAATATTTGACATGTATATTTGAAATGATTAAAAATTCAAGTTTTAATATGGTAACCTTGGTAATTAATGTCGAAATGAAGTTAAAACTTTATTTTATTTTTTATTATATTAGTGTTTGAAAATTATTAAATTGGCTAACTTTCCGCATGCATGTGGTGAGAAATTGGTAGAAATCCAAGTCAAGATTTTAGCATTCGAAAGCACCTACATCCCCACTAACAAGAACAATCAAAACCTTTAAAAAATATCTTTTAATTTCATTTGTCCAATATTTGAAGTGTTTAACATTTTGAAAACTCAATTCTTAGTCATTCCCAACAAGGATGTAAAATATTGGCCAACTTAAAAAATTTAATTTTCACATCAAAATTGGTCAATTTCCAAACGGGTTAACCTATGGAAATAAGTCATTTTGACATGAACATTTCAATGTTTTAAAAGCCGCCTAATATTTGACATGTATATTTGAAAAGATTAAAAATTCAAGTTTTAATATGGTAACCTTGGTAAATAATGTCGAAATGAAGTTAAAACTTTATTTTATTTTTTATTATATTAGTGTTTGAAAATTATTAAATTGGCTAACTTTCTCGCATGCATGTGGTGAGAAATTGGTAGAAATCCAAGTCAAGATTTTAGCATTCGAAAGCACCTACATCCCCACTAACAAGAACAATCAAAACCTTTAAAAAATATCTTTTAATTTCATTTGTCCAATATTTGAAGTGTTTAACATTTTGAAAACTCAATTCTTAGTCATTCCCAACAAGGATGTAAAATATTGGCCAACTTAAAAAATTTAATTTTCACATGAAAATTGGTCAATTTCCAAAGGGGTTAACCTATGGAAATAAGTCATTTTGACATGAACATTTCAATGTTTTAAAAGCTGCCTAATATTTGACATGTATATTTGAAATGATTAAAAATTCAAGTTTTAATATGGTAACCTTGGTAAATAATGTCGAAATGAAGTTAAAACTTTATTTTATTTTTTATTATATTAGTGTTTGAAAATTATTAAATTGGCTAACTTTCTGCATGCATGTGGTGAGAAATTGGTAGAAATCCAAGTCAAGATTTTAGCATTCGAAAGCACCTACATCCCCACTAACAAGAACAATCAAAACCTTTAAAAAATATCTTTTAATTTCATTTGTCCAATATTTGAAGTGTTTAACATTTTGAAAACTCAATTCTTAGTCATTCCCAACAAGGATGTAAAATATTGGCCAACTTAAAAAATTTAATTTTCACATCAAAATTGGTCAATTTCCAAAGGGGTTAACCTATGGAAATAAGTCATTTTGACATGAAAATTTCAATGTTTTAAAAGCTGCCTAATATTTGACATGTATATTTGAAATGATTAAAAATTCAAGTTTTAATATGGTAACCTTGGTAATTAATGTCGAAATGAAGTTAAAACTTTATTTTATTTTTTATTATATTAGTGTTTGAAAATTATTAAATTGGCTAACTTTCTGCATGCATGTGGTGAGAAATTGGTAGAAATCCAAGTCTAGATTTTAGCATTCGAAAGCACCTACATCCCCACTAACAAGAACAATCAAAACCTTTAAAAAATATCTTTTAATTTCATTTGTCCAATATTTGAAGTGTTTAACATTTTGAAAACTCAATTCTTAGTCATTCCCAACAAGGATGTAAAATATTGGCCAACTTAAAAAATTTAATTTTCACATCAAAATTGGTCAATTTCCAAACGGGTTAACCTATGGAAATAAGTCATTTTAACATGAACATTTCAATGTTTTAAAAGCTGCCTAATATTTGACATGTATATTTGAAAAGATTAAAAATTCAAGTTTTAATATGGTAACCTTGGTAATTAATGTCGAAATGAAGTTAAAACTTTATTTTATTTTTTATTATATTAGTGTTTGAAAATTATTAAATTGGCTAACTTTCTGCATGCATGTGGTGAGAAATTGGTAGAAATCCAAGTCAAGATTTTAGCATTCGAAAGCACCTACATCCCCACTAACAAGAACAATCAAAACCTTTAAAAAATATCTTTTAATTTCATTTGTCCAATATTTGAAGTGTTTAACATTTTGAAAACTCAATTCTTAGTCATTCCCAACAAGGATGTAAAATATTGGCCAACTTAAAAAATTTAATTTTCACATCAAAATTGGTCAATTTCCAAACGGGTTAACCTATGGAAATAAGTCATTTTAACATGAACATTTCAATGTTTTAAAAGCTGCCTAATATTTGACATGTATATTTGAAAAGATTAAAAATTCAAGTTTTAATATGGTAACCTTGGTAAATAATGTCGAAATGAAGTTAAAACTTTATTTTATTTTTTATTATATTAGTGTTTGAAAATTATTAAATTGGCTAACTTTCTGCATGCATGTGGTGAGAAATTGGTAGAAATCCAAGTCAAGATTTTAGCATTCGAAAGCACCTACATCCCCACTAACAAGAACAATCAAAACCTTTAAAAAATATCTTTTAATTTCATTTGTCCAATATTTGAAGTGTTTAACATTTTGAAAACTCAATTCTTAGTCATTCCCAACAAGGATGTAAAATATTGGCCAACTTAAAAAATTTAATTTTCACATCAAAATTGGTCAATTTCCAAACGGGTTAACCTATGGAAATAAGTCATTTTGACATGAACATTTCAATGTTTTAAAAGCCGCCTAATATTTGACGTGCATATTTGAAATGATTAAAAATTCAAGTTTTAATATGGTAACTTGGGTAAATAATGTCGAAATGAAGTTAAAACTTGATTTTATTTTGTATTATATTAGTGTTTGAAAATTATCAAATTAGCTTACTTTTCGCATGCATGTGGTGAGAAATTGGTAGAAATCCAAGTCAAGATTTTAGCATTCGAAAGCACCTACATCCCCACTAACAAGAACAATCAAAACCTTTAAAAAATATCTTTTAATTTCATTTGTCCAATATTTGAAGTGTTTAACATTTTGAAAACTCAATTCTTAGTCATTCCCAACAAGGATGTAAAATATTAGCCAACTTAAAAAATTTAACTTTCACATGAAAATTGGTCAAATTCCAAAGGGGTTAACCTATGGAAATAAGTCATTTTGACATGAAAATTTCAATGTTTTAAAAGCTGCCTAATATTTGACATGTATATTTGAAATGATTAAAAATTCAAGTTTTAATATGGTAACCTTGGTAATTAATGTCGAAATGAAGTTAAAACTTTATTTTATTTTTTATTATATTAGTGTTTGAAAATTATTAAATTGGCTAACTTTCTCGCATGCATGTGGTGAGAAATTGGTAGAAATCCAAGTCAAGATTTTAGCATTCGAAAGCACCTACATCCCCACTAACAAGAACAATCAAAACCTTTAAAAAATATCTTTTAATTTCATTTGTCCAATATTTGAAGTGTTTAACATTTTGAAAACTCAATTCTTAGTCATTCCCAACAAGGATGTAAAATATTGGCCAACTTAAAAAATTTAATTTTCACATCAAAATTGGTCAATTTCCAAACGGGTTAACCTATGGAAATAAGTCATTTTGACATGAACATTTCAATGTTTTAAAAGCTGCCTAATATTTGACATGTATATTTGAAATGATTAAAAATTCAAGTTTTAATATGGTAACCTTGGTAATTAATGTCGAAATGAAGTTAAAACTTTATTTTATTTTTTATTATATTAGTGTTTGAAAATTATTAAATTGGCTAACTTTTACGCATGCATGTGGTGAGAAATTGGTAGAAATCCAAGTCAAGATTTTAGCATTCGAAAGCACATACATCCCCACTAACAAGAACAATCAAAACCTTTAAAAAATATCTTTTAATTTCATTTGTCCAATATTTGAAGTGTTTAACATTTTGAAAACTCAATTCTTAGTCATTCCCAACAAGGATGTAAAATATTGGCCAACTTAAAAAATTTAATTTTCACATCAAAATTGGTCAATTTCCAAACGGGTTAACCTATGGAAATAAGTCATTTTGACATGAACATTTCAATGTTTTAAAAGCTGCCTAATATTTGACATGTATATTTGAAATGATTAAAAATTCAAGTTTTAATATGGTAACCTTGGTAATTAATGTCGAAATGAAGTTAAAACTTTATTTTATTTTTTATTATATTAGTGTTTGAAAATTATTAAATTGGCTAACTTTCTGCATGCATGTGGTGAGAAATTGGTAGAAATCCAAGTCAAGATTTTAGCATTCGAAAGCACCTACATCCCCACTAACAAGAACAATCAAAACCTTTAAAAAATATCTTTTAATTTCATTTGTCCAATATTTGAAGTGTTTAACATTTTGAAAACTCAATTCTTAGTCATTCCCAACAAGGATGTAAAATATTGGCCAACTTAAAAAATTTAATTTTCACATCAAAATTGGTCAATTTCCAAACGGGTTAACCTATGGAAATAAGTCATTTTGACATGAACATTTCAATGTTTTAAAAGCCGCCTAATATTTGACATGTATATTTGAAAAGATTAAAAATTCAAGTTTTAATATGGTAACCTTGGTAAATAATGTCGAAATGAAGTTAAAACTTTATTTTATTTTTTATTATATTAGTGTTTGAAAATTATTAAATTGGCTAACTTTCGCATGCATGTGGTGAGAAATTGGTAGAAATCCAAGTCAAGATTTTAGCATTCGAAAGCACCTACATCCCCACTAACAAGAACAATCAAAACCTTTAAAAAATATCTTTTAATTTCATTTGTCCAATATTTGAAGTGTTTAACATTTTGAAAACTCAATTCTTAGTCATTCCCAACAAGGATGTAAAATATTGGCCAACTTAAAAAATTTAATTTTCACATCAAAATTGGTCAATTTCCAAACGGGTTAACCTATGGAAATAAGTCATTTTGACATGAACATTTCAATGTTTTAAAAGCTGCCTAATATTTGACCTGCATATTTGAAATGATTAAAAATTCAAGTTTTAATATGGTAACCTGGGTAAATAATGTCAAAATGAAGTTAAAACTTTATTTTATTTTGTATTATATTAGTGTTTGAAAATTTTTAAATTGGCTTACTTCCTGCATGCATGTGGTGAGAAATTGGTAGAAATCCAAGTCAAGATTTTAGCATTCGAAAGCACCTACATCCCCACTAACAAGAACAATCAAAACCTTTAAAAAATATCTTTTAATTTCATTTGTCCAATATTTGAAGTGTTTAACATTTTGAAAACTCAATTCTTAGTCATTCCCAACAAGGATGTAAAATATTGGCCAACTTAAAAAATTTAACTTTCCCATGAAAATTGGTCAAATTCCAAAGGGGTTAACCTATGGAAATAAGTCATTTTGACATGAAAATTTCAATGTTTTAAAAGCTGCCTAATATTTGACATGTATATTTGAAATGATTAAAAATTCAAGTTTTAATATGGTAACCTTGGTAATTAATGTCGAAATGAAGTTAAAACTTTATTTTATTTTTTATTATATTAGTGTTTGAAAATTATTAAATTGGCTAACTTTCTCGCATGCATGTGGTGAGAAATTGGTAGAAATCCAAGTCAAGATTTTAGCATTCGAAAGCACCTACATCCCCACTAACAAGAACAATCAAAACCTTTAAAAAATATCTTTTAATTTCATTTGTCCAATATTTGAAGTGTTTAACATTTTGAAAACTCAATTCTTAGTCATTCCCAACAAGGATGTAAAATATTGGCCAACTTAAAAAATTTAATTTTCACATCAAAATTGGTCAATTTCCAAACGGGTTAACCTATGGAAATAAGTCATTTTAACATGAACATTTCAATGTTTTAAAAAGCCGCCTAATATTTGACATGTATATTTGAAAAGATTAAAAATTCAAGTTTTAATATGGTAACCTTGGTAATTAATGTCGAAATGAAGTTAAAACTTTATTTTATTTTTTATTATATTAGTGTTTGAAAATTATTAAATTGGCTAACTTTCTGCATGCATGTGGTGAGAAATTGGTAGAAATCCAAGTCAAGATTTTAGCATTCGAAAGCACCTACATCCCCACTAACAAGAACAATCAAAACCTTTAAAAAATATCTTTTAATTTCATTTGTCCAATATTTGAAGTGTTTAACATTTTGAAAACTCAATTCTTAGTCATTCCCAACAAGGATGTAAAATATTGGCCAACTTAAAAAATTTAATTTTCACATCAAAATTGGTCAATTTCCAAACGGGTTAACCTATGGAAATAAGTCATTTTAACATGAACATTTCAATGTTTTAAAAGCTGCCTAATATTTGACATGTATATTTGAAATGATTAAAAATTCAAGTTTTAATATGGTAACCTTGGTAAATAATGTCGAAATGAAGTTAAAACTTTATTTTATTTTTTATTATATTAGTGTTTGAAAATTATTAAATTGGCTAACTTTCTGCATGCATGTGGTGAGAAATTGGTAGAAATCCAAGTCAAGATTTTAGCATTCGAAAGCACCTACATCCCCACTAACAAGAACAATCAAAACCTTTAAAAAATATCTTTTAATTTCATTTGTCCAATATTTGAAGTGTTTAACATTTTGAAAACTCAATTCTTAGTCATTCCCAACAAGGATGTAAAATATTGGCCAACTTAAAAAATTTAATTTTCACATCAAAATTGGTCAATTTCCAAACGGGTTAACCTATGGAAATAAGTCATTTTGACATGAACATTTCAATGTTTTAAAAGTTGCCTAATATTTGACATGTATATTTGAAATGATTAAAAATTCAAGTTTTAATATGGTAACCTTGGTAATTAATGTCGAAATGAAGTTAAAACTTTATTTTATTTTTTATTATATTAGTGTTTGAAAATTATTAAATTGGCTAACTTTCGCATGCATGTGGTGAGAAATTGGTAGAAATCCAAGTCAAGATTTTAGCATTCGAAAGCACCTACATCCCCACTAACAAGAACAATCAAAACCTTTAAAAAATATCTTTTAATTTCATTTGTCCAATATTTGAAGTGTTTAACATTTTGAAAACTCAATTCTTAGTCATTCCCAACAAGGATGTAAAATATTGGCCAACTTAAAAAATTTAATTTTCACATCAAAATTGGTCAATTTCCAAACGGGTTAACCTATGGAAATAAGTCATTTTGACATGAACATTTCAATGTTTTAAAAGCTGCCTAATATTTGACATGTATATTTGAAATGATTAAAAATTCAAGTTTTAATATGGTAACCTTGGTAATTAATGTCGAAATGAAGTTAAAACTTTATTTTATTTTTTATTATATTAGTGTTTGAAAATTATTAAATTGGCTAACTTTCTGCATGCATGTGGTGAGAAATTGGTAGAAATCCAAGTCAAGATTTTAGCATTCGAAAGCACCTACATCCCCACTAACAAGAACAATCAAAACCTTTAAAAAATATCTTTTAATTTCATTTGTCCAATATTTGAAGTGTTTAACATTTTGAAAACTCAATTCTTAGTCATTCCCAACAAGGATGTAAAATATTGGCCAACTTAAAAAATTTAATTTTCACATCAAAATTGGTCAATTTCCAAACGGGTTAACCTATGGAAATAAGTCATTTTAACATGAACATTTCAATGTTTTAAAAGCTGCCTAATATTTGACATGTATATTTGAAAAGATTAAAAATTCAAGTTTTAATATGGTAACCTTGGTAATTAATGTCGAAATGAAGTTAAAACTTTATTTTATTTTTTATTATATTAGTGTTTGAAAATTATTAAATTGGCTAACTTTCTGCATGCATGTGGTGAGAAATTGGTAGAAATCCAAGTCAAGATTTTAGCATTCGAAAGCACCTACATCCCCACTAACAAGAACAATCAAAACCTTTAAAAAATATCTTTTAATTTCATTTGTCCAATATTTGAAGTGTTTAACATTTTGAAAACTCAATTCTTAGTCATTCCCAACAAGGATGTAAAATATTGGCCAACTTAAAAAATTTAATTTTCACATCAAAATTGGTCAATTTCCAAACGGGTTAACCTATGGAAATAAGTCATTTTGACATGAACATTTCAATGTTTTAAAAGTCGCCTAATATTTGACGTGCATATTTGAAATGATTAAAAATTCATGTTTTAATATGGTAACTTGGGTAAATAATGTCGAAATGAAGTTAAAACTTGATTTTATTTTGTATTATATTAGTGTTTGAAAATTATCAAATTAGCTTACTTTCGCATGCATGTGGTGAGAAATTGGTAGAAATCCAAGTCAAGATTTTAGCATTCGAAAGCACCTACATCCCCACTAACAAGAACAATCAAAACCTTTAAAAAATATCTTTTAATTTCATTTGTCCAATATTTGAAGTGTTTAACATTTTGAAAACTCAATTCTTAGTCATTCCCAACAAGGATGTAAAATATTGGCCAACTTAAAAAATTTAACTTTCACATCAAAATTGGTCAATTTCCAAAGGGGTTAACCTATGGAAATAAGTCATTTTGACATGAAAATTTCAATGTTTTAAAAGCTGCCTAATATTTGACATGTATATTTGAAATGATTAAAAATTCAAGTTTTAATATGGTAACCTTGGTAATTAATGTCGAAATGAAGTTAAAACTTTATTTTATTTTTTATTATATTAGTGTTTGAAAATTATTAAATTGGCTAACTTTCTGCATGCATGTGGTGAGAAATTGGTAGAAATCCAAGTCAAGATTTTAGCATTCGAAAGCACCTACATCCCCACTAACAAGAACAATCAAAACCTTTAAAAAATATCTTTTAATTTCATTTGTCCAATATTTGAAGTGTTTAACATTTTGAAAACTCAATTCTTAGTCATTCCCAACAAGGATGTAAAATATTGGCCAACTTAAAAAATTTAACTTTCACATCAAAATTGGTCAATTTCCAAAGGGGTTAACCTATGGAAATAAGTCATTTTGACATGAACATTTCAATGTTTTAAAAGCTGCCTAATATTTGACATGTATATTTGAAATGATTAAAAATTCAAGTTTTAATATGGTAACCTTGGTAAATAATGTCGAAATGAAGTTAAAACTTTATTTTATTTTTTATTATATTAGTGTTTGAAAATTATTAAATTGGCTAACTTTCTGCATGCATGTGGTGAGAAATTGGAAGAAATCCAAGTCAAGATTTTAGCATTCGAAAGCACCTACATCCCCACTAACAAGAACAATCAAAACCTTTAAAAAATATCTTTTAATTTCATTTGTCCAATATTTGAAGTGTTTAACATTTTGAAAACTCAATTCTTAGTCATTCCCAACAAGGATGTAAAATATTGGCCAACTTAAAAAATTTAATTTTCACATCAAAATTGGTCAATTTCCAAACGGGTTAACCTATGGAAATAAGTCATTTTAACATGAACATTTCAATGTTTTAAAAGCCGCCTAATATTTGACATGTATATTTGAAAAGATTAAAAATTCAAGTTTTAATATGGTAACCTTGGTAATTAATGTCGAAATGAAGTTAAAACTTTATTTTATTTTTTATTATATTAGTGTTTGAAAATTATTAAATTGGCTAACTTTCTGCATGCATGTGGTGAGAAATTGGTAGAAATCCAAGTCAAGATTTTAGCATTCGAAAGCACCTACATCCCCACTAACAAGAACAATCAAAACCTTTAAAAAATATCTTTTAATTTCATTTGTCCAATATTTGAAGTGTTTAACATTTTGAAAACTCAATTCTTAGTCATTCCCAACAAGGATGTAAAATATTGGCCAACTTAAAAAATTTAATTTTCACATCAAAATTGGTCAATTTCCAAACGGGTTAACCTATGGAAATAAGTCATTTTGACATGAACATTTCAATGTTTTAAAAGCCGCCTAATATTTGACATGTATATTTGAAATGATTAAAAATTCAAGTTTTAATATGGTAACCTTGGTAATTAATGTCGAAATGAAGTTAAAACTTTATTTTATTTTTTATTATATTAGTGTTTGAAAATTATTAAATTGGCTAACTTTTCGCATGCATGTGGTGAGAAATTGGTAGAAATCCAAGTCAAGATTTTAGCATTCGAAAGCACCTACATCCCCACTAACAAGAACAATCAAAACCTTTAAAAAATATCTTTTAATTTCATTTGTCCAATATTTGAAGTGTTTAACATTTTGAAAACTCAATTCTTAGTCATTCCCAACAAGGATGTAAAATATTGGCCAACTTAAAAAATTTAATTTTCACATCAAAATTGGTCAATTTCCAAACGGGTTAACCTATGGAAATAAGTCATTTTGACATGAACATTTCAATGTTTTAAAAGCTGCCTAATATTTGACATGTATATTTGAAAAGATTAAAAATTCAAGTTTTAATATGGTAACCTTGGTAATTAATGTCGAAATGAAGTTAAAACTTTATTTTATTTTTTATTATATTAGTGTTTGAAAATTATTAAATTGGCTAACTTTCTGCATGCATGTGGTGAGAAATTGGTAGAAATCCAAGTCAAGATTTTAGCATTCGAAAGCACCTACATCCCCACTAACAAGAACAATCAAAACCTTTAAAAAATATCTTTTAATTTCATTTGTCCAATATTTGAAGTGTTTAACATTTTGAAAACTCAATTCTTAGTCATTCCCAACAAGGATGTAAAATATTGGCCAACTTAAAAAATTTAATTTTCACATCAAAATTGGTCAATTTCCAAACGGGTTAACCTATGGAAATAAGTCATTTTGACATGAACATTTCAATGTTTTAAAAGCCGCCTAATATTTGACATGTATATTTGAAATGATTAAAAATTCAAGTTTTAATATGGTAACCTTGGTAAATAATGTCGAAATGAAGTTAAAACTTTATTTTATTTTTTATTATATTAGTGTTTGAAAATTATTAAATTGGCTTACTTTACGCATGCATGTGGTGAGAAATTGGTAGAAATCCAAGTCAAGATTTTAGCATTCGAAAGCACCTACATCCCCACTAACAAGAACAATCAAAACCTTTAAAAAATATCTTTTAATTTCATTTGTCCAATATTTGAAGTGTTTAACATTTTGAAAACTCAATTCTTAGTCATTCCCAACAAGGATGTAAAATATTGGCCAACTTAAAAAATTTAACTTTCACATGAAAATTGGTCAATTTCCAAAGGGGTTAACCTATGGAAATAAGTCATTTTGACATGAAAATTTCAATGTTTTAAAAGCTGCCTAATATTTGACATGTATATTTGAAATGATTAAAAATTCAAGTTTTAATATGGTAACCTTGGTAATTAATGTCGAAATGAAGTTAAAACTTTATTTTATTTTTTATTATATTAGTGTTTGAAAATTATTAAATTGGCTAACTTTTCGCATGCATGTGGTGAGAAATTGGTAGAAATCCAAGTCAAGATTTTAGCATTCGAAAGCACCTACATCCCCACTAACAAGAACAATCAAAACCTTTAAAAAATATCTTTTAATTTCATTTGTCCAATATTTGAAGTGTTTAACATTTTGAAAACTCAATTCTTAGTCATTCCCAACAAGGATGTAAAATATTGGCCAACTTAAAAAATTTAATTTTCACATCAAAATTGGTCAATTTCCAAACGGGTTAACCTATGGAAATAAGTCATTTTGACATGAACATTTCAATGTTTTAAAAGCTGCCTAATATTTGACATGTATATTTGAAATGATTAAAAATTCAAGTTTTAATATGGTAACCTTGGTAATTAATGTCGAAATGAAGTTAAAACTTGATTTTATTTTGTATTATATTAGTGTTTGAAAATTATCAAATTAGCTAACTTTCTCGCATGCATGTGGTGAGAAATTGGTAGAAATCCAAGTCAAGATTTTAGCATTCGAAAGCACCTACATCCCCACTAACAAGAACAATCAAAACCTTTAAAAAATATCTTTTAATTTCATTTGTCCAATATTTGAAGTGTTTAACATTTTGAAAACTCAATTCTTAGTCATTCCCAACAAGGATGTAAAATATTGGCCAACTTAAAAAATTTAACTTTCACATGAAAATTGGTCAAATTCCAAAGGGGTTAACCTATGGAAATAAGTCATTTTGACATGAAAATTTCAATGTTTTAAAAGCTGCCTAATATTTGACATGTATATTTGAAATGATTAAAAATTCAAGTTTTAATATGGTAACCTTGGTAATTAATGTCGAAATGAAGTTAAAACTTTATTTTATTTTTTATTATATTAGTGTTTGAAAATTATTAAATTGGCTAACTTTCTGCATGCATGTGGTGAGAAATTGGTAGAAATCCAAGTCAAGATTTTAGCATTCGAAAGCACCTACATCCCCACTAACAAGAACAATCAAAACCTTTAAAAAATATCTTTTAATTTCATTTGTCCAATATTTGAAGTGTTTAACATTTTGAAAACTCAATTCTTAGTCATTCCCAACAAGGATGTAAAATATTGGCCAACTTAAAAAATTTAATTTTCACATCAAAATTGGTCAATTTCCAAACGGGTTAACCTATGGAAATAAGTCATTTTAACATGAACATTTCAATGTTTTAAAAGCTGCCTAATATTTGACATGTATATTTGAAAAGATTAAAAATTCAAGTTTTAATATGGTAACCTTGGTAATTAATGTCGAAATGAAGTTAAAACTTTATTTTATTTTTTATTATATTAGTGTTTGAAAATTATTAAATTGGCTAACTTTCGCATGCATGTGGTGAGAAATTGGTAGAAATCCAAGTCAAGATTTTAGCATTCGAAAGCACCTACATCCCCACTAACAAGAACAATCAAAACCTTTAAAAAATATCTTTTAATTTCATTTGTCCAATATTTGAAGTGTTTAACATTTTGAAAACTCAATTCTTAGTCATTCCCAACAAGGATGTAAAATATTGGCCAACTTAAAAAATTTAATTTTCACATCAAAATTGGTCTATTTCCAAACGGATTAACCTATGGAAATAAGTCATTTTAACATGAACATTTCAATGTTTTAAAAAGCGCCTAATATTTGACATGTATATTTGAAAAGATTAAAAATTCAAGTTTTAATATGGTAACCTTGGTAATTAATGTCGAAATGAAGTTAAAACTTTATTTTATTTTTTATTATATTAGTGTTTGAAAATTATTAAATTGGCTAACTTTCTGCATGCATGTGGTGAGAAATTGGTAGAAATCCAAGTCAAGATTTTAGCATTCGAAAGCACCTACATCCCCACTAACAAGAACAATCAAAACCTTTAAAAAATATCTTTTAATTTCATTTGTCCAATATTTGAAGTGTTTAACATTTTGAAAACTCAATTCTTAGTCATTCCCAACAAGGATGTAAAATATTGGCCAACTTAAAAAATTTAATTTTCACATCAAAATTGGCCTATTTCCAAACGGGTTAACCTATGGAAATAAGTCATTTTAACATGAACATTTCAATGTTTTAAAAGCTGCCTAATATTTGACATGTATATTTGAAAAGATTAAAAATTCAAGTTTTAATATGGTAACCTTGGTAATTAATGTCGAAATGAAGTTAAAACTTTATTTTATTTTTTATTATATTAGTGTTTGAAAATTATTAAATTGGCTAACTTTCTGCATGCATGTGGTGAGAAATTGGTAGAAATCCAAGTCAAGATTTTAGCATTCGAAAGCACCTACATCCCCACTAACAAGAACAATCAAAACCTTTAAAAAATATCTTTTAATTTCATTTGTCCAATATTTGAAGTGTTTAACATTTTGAAAACTCAATTCTTAGTCATTCCCAACAAGGATGTAAAATATTGGCCAACTTAAAAAATTTAATTTTCACATCAAAATTGGTCAATTTCCAAACGGGTTAACCTATGGAAATAAGTCATTTTGACATGAACATTTCAATGTTTTAAAAGCTGCCTAATATTTGACGTGCATATTTGAAATGATTAAAAATTCATGTTTTAATATGGAAACTTGGGTAAATAATGTCGAAATGAAGTTAAAACTTGATTTTATTTTGTATTATATTAGTGTTTGAAAATTATCAAATTAGCTTACTTTTCGCATGCATGTGGTGAGAAATTGGTAGAAATCCAAGTCAAGATTTTAGCATTCGAAAGCACCTACATCCCCACTAACAAGAACAATCAAAACCTTTAAAAAATATCTTTTAATTTCATTTGTCCAATATTTGAAGTGTTTAACATTTTGAAAACTCAATTCTTAGTCATTCCCAACAAGGATGTAAAATATTAGCCAACTTAAAAAATTTAACTTTCATGAAAATTGGTCAAATTCCAAAGGGGTTAACCTATGGAAATAAGTCATTTTGACATGAAAATTTCAATGTTTTAAAAGCTGCCTAATATTTGACATGTATATTTGAAATGATTAAAAATTCAAGTTTTAATATGGTAACCTTGGTAATTAATGTCGAAATGAAGTTAAAACTTTATTTTATTTTTTATTATATTAGTGTTTGAAAATTATTAAATTGGCTAACTTTCTGCATGCATGTGGTGAGAAATTGGTAGAAATCCAAGTCAAGATTTTAGCATTCGAAAGCACCTACATCCCCACTAACAAGAACAATCAAAACCTTTAAAAAATATCTTTTAATTTCATTTGTCCAATATTTGAAGTGTTTAACATTTTGAAAACTCAATTCTTAGTCATTCCCAACAAGGATGTAAAATATTGGCCAACTTAAAAAATTTAATTTTCACATCAAAATTGGTCAATTTCCAAACGGGTTAACCTATGGAAATAAGTCATTTTAACATGAACATTTCAATGTTTTAAAAGCTGCCTAATATTTGACATGTATATTTGAAATGATTAAAAATTCAAGTTTTAATATGGTAACCTTGGTAAATAATGTCGAAATGAAGTTAAAACTTTATTTTATTTTTTATTATATTAGTGTTTGAAAATTATTAAATTGGCTAACTTTCTGCATGCATGTGGTGAGAAATTGGTAGAAATCCAAGTCAAGATTTTAGCATTCGAAAGCACCTACATCCCCACTAACAAGAACAATCAAAACCTTTAAAAAATATCTTTTAATTTCATTTGTCCAATATTTGAAGTGTTTAACATTTTGAAAACTCAATTCTTAGTCATTCCCAACAAGGATGTAAAATATTGGCCAACTTAAAAAATTTAATTTTCACATCAAAATTGGTCAAATTCCAAAGGGGTTAACCTATGGAAATAAGTCATTTTAACATGAAAATTTCAATGTTTTAAAAGCTGCCTAATATTTGACATGTATATTTGAAAAGATTAAAAATTCAAGTTTTAATATGGTAACCTTGGTAATTAATGTCGAAATGAAGTTAAAACTTTATTTTATTTTTTATTATATTAGTGTTTGAAAATTATTAAATTGGCTAACTTTCTGCATGCATGTGGTGAGAAATTGGTAGAAATCCAAGTCAAGATTTTAGCATTCGAAAGCACCTACATCCCCACTAACAAGAACAATCAAAACCTTTAAAAAATATCTTTTAATTTCATTTGTCCAATATTTGAAGTGTTTAACATTTTGAAAACTCAATTCTTAGTCATTCCCAACAAGGATGTAAAATATTGGCCAACTTAAAAAATTTAATTTTCACATCAAAATTGGTCAATTTCCAAACGGGTTAACCTATGGAAATAAGTCATTTTGACATGAACATTTCAATGTTTTAAAAGCCGCCTAATATTTGACGTGCATATTTGAAATGATTAAAAATTCATGTTTTAATATGGAAACTTGGGTAAATAATGTCGAAATGAAGTTAAAACTTGATTTTATTTTGTATTATATTAGTGTTTGAAAATTATCAAATTAGCTTACTTTCTGCATGCATGTGGTGAGAAATTGGTAGAAATCCAAGTCAAGATTTTAGCATTCGAAAGCACCTCAATCCCCACTAACAAGAACAATCAAAACCTTTAAAAAATATCTTTTAATTTCATTTGTCCAATATTTGAAGTGTTTAACATTTTGAAAACTCAATTCTTAGTCATTCCCAACAAGGATGTAAAATATTAGCCAACTTAAAAAATTTAACTTTCCTGAAAATTGGTCAAATTCCAAAGGGGTTAACCTATGGAAATAAGTCATTTTGACATGAAAATTTCAATGTTTTAAAAGCTGCCTAATATTTGACATGTATATTTGAAATGATTAAAAATTCAAGTTTTAATATGGTAACCTTGGTAATTAATGTCGAAATGAAGTTAAAACTTTATTTTATTTTTTATTATATTAGTGTTTGAAAATTATTAAATTGGCTAACTTTCTGCATGCATGTGGTGAGAAATTGGTAGAAATCCAAGTCTAGATTTTAGCATTCGAAAGCACATACATCCCCACTAACAAGACCAATCAAAACCTTTAAAAAATACCTTTTAATTTCATTTGTCCAATATTTGAAGGGTTGAACATTTTGAAAACTCAATTCTTAGTCATTCCCAACAAGGATGTAAAATATTGGCCAACTTAAAAAATTTAATTTTCACATCAAAATTGGTCTATTTCCAAACGGGTTAACCTATGGAAATAAGTCATTTTAACATGAACATTTCAATGTTTTAAAAGCTGCCTAATATTTGACATGTATATTTGAAAAGATTAAAAATTCAAGTTTTAATATGGTAACCTTGGTAATTAATGTCGAAATGAAGTTAAAACTTTATTTTATTTTTTATTATATTAGTGTTTGAAAATTATTAAATTGGCTAACTTTTCGCATGCATGTGGTGAGAAATTGGTAGAAATCCAAGTCAAGATTTTAGCATTCGAAAGCACCTACATCCCCACTAACAAGAACAATCAAAACCTTTAAAAAATATCTTTTAATTTCATTTGTCCAATATTTGAAGTGTTTAACATTTTGAAAACTCAATTCTTAGTCATTCCCAACAAGGATGTAAAATATTGGCCAACTTAAAAAATTTAATTTTCACATCAAAATTGGTCAATTTCCAAACGGGTTAACCTATGGAAATAAGTCATTTTAACATGAACATTTCAATGTTTTAAAAGCTGCCTAATATTTGACATGTATATTTGAAAAGATTAAAAATTCAAGTTTTAATATGGTAACCTTGGTAATTAATGTCGAAATGAAGTTAAAACTTTATTTTATTTTTTATTATATTAGTGTTTGAAAATTATTAAATTGGCTAACTTTTTGCATGCATGTGGTGAGAAATTGGTAGAAATCCAAGTCAAGATTTTAGCATTCGAAAGCACCTACATCCCCACTAACAAGAACAATCAAAACCTTTAAAAAATATCTTTTAATTTCATTTGTCCAATATTTGAAGTGTTTAACATTTTGAAAACTCAATTCTTAGTCATTCCCAACAAGGATGTAAAATATTGGCCAACTTAAAAAATTTAATTTTCACATCAAAATTGGTCAATTTCCAAACGGGTTAACCTATGGAAATAAGTCATTTTAACATGAACATTTCAATGTTTTAAAAGCTGCCTAATATTTGACATGTATATTTGAAATGATTAAAAATTCAAGTTTTAATATGGTAACCTTGGTAATTAATGTCGAAATGAAGTTAAAACTTTATTTTATTTTTTATTATATTAGTGTTTGAAAATTATTAAATTGGCTAACTTTCTCGCATGCATGTGGTGAGAAATTGGTAGAAATCCAAGTCAAGATTTTAGCATTCGAAAGCACCTACATCCCCACTAACAAGAACAATCAAAACCTTTAAAAAATATCTTTTAATTTCATTTGTCCAATATTTGAAGTGTTTAACATTTTGAAAACTCAATTCTTAGTCATTCCCAACAAGGATGTAAAATATTGGCCAACTTAAAAAATTTAATTTTCACATCAAAATTGGTCTATTTCCAAAGGGGTTAACCTATGGAAATAAGTCATTTTAACATGAACATTTCAATGTTTTAAAAAGCTGCCTAATATTTGACATGTATATTTGAAAAGATTAAAAATTCAAGTTTTAATATGGTAACCTTGGTAATTAATGTCGAAATGAAGTTAAAACTTTATTTTATTTTTTATTATATTAGTGTTTGAAAATTATTAAATTGGCTAACTTTCTGCATGCATGTGGTGAGAAATTGGTAGAAATCCAAGTCAAGATTTTAGCATTCGAAAGCACCTACATCCCCACTAACAAGAACAATCAAAACCTTTAAAAAATATCTTTTAATTTCATTTGTCCAATATTTGAAGTGTTTAACATTTTGAAAACTCAATTCTTAGTCATTCCCAACAAGGATGTAAAATATTGGCCAACTTAAAAAATTTAATTTTCACATCAAAATTGGTCAATTTCCAAACGGGTTAACCTATGGAAATAAGTCATTTTGACATGAACATTTCAATGTTTTAAAAGCTGCCTAATATTTGACGTGCATATTTGAAATGATTAAAAATTCATGTTTTAATATGGAAACTTGGGTAAATAATGTCGAAATGAAGTTAAAACTTGATTTTATTTTGTATTATATTAGTGTTTGAAAATTATCAAATTAGCTTACTTTCTGCATGCATGTGGTGAGAAATTGGTAGAAATCCAAGTCAAGATTTTAGCATTCGAAAGCACCTACATCCCCACTAACAAGAACAATCAAAACCTTTAAAAAATATCTTTTAATTTCATTTGTCCAATATTTGAAGTGTTTAACATTTTGAAAACTCAATTCTTAGTCATTCCCAACAAGGATGTAAAATATTAGCCAACTTAAAAAATTTAACTTTCATGAAAATTGGTCAAATTCCAAAGGGGTTAACCTATGGAAATAAGTCATTTTGACATGAAAATTTCAATGTTTTAAAAGCTGCCTAATATTTGACATGTATATTTGAAATGATTAAAAATTCAAGTTTTAATATGGTAACCTTGGTAAATAATGTCGAAATGAAGTTAAAACTTTATTTTATTTTTTATTATATTAGTGTTTGAAAATTATTAAATTGGCTAACTTTCTCGCATGCATGTGGTGAGAAATTGGAAGAAATCCAAGTTTTGATTTTAGCATTCGAAAGCACATACATCCCCACTAACAAGACCAATCAAAACGTTTAAAAAATGCCTTTTAATTTCATTTGTCCAATATTTGATGGGTTGAACATTTTGAAAACTCAATTCTTAGTCATTCCCAACAAGGATGTAAAATATTGGCCAACTTAAAAAATTTAATTTTCACATCAAAATTGGTCAATTTCCAAACGGGTTAACCTATGGAAATAAGTCATTTTAACATGAACATTTCAATGTTTTAAAAGCCGCCTAATATTTGACATGTATATTTGAAAAGATTAAAAATTCAAGTTTTAATATGGTAACCTTGGTAATTAATGTCGAAATGAAGTTAAAACTTTATTTTATTTTTTATTATATTAGTGTTTGAAAATTATTAAATTGGCTAACTTTCTGCATGCATGTGGTGAGAAATTGGTAGAAATCCAAGTCAAGATTTTAGCATTCGAAAGCACCTACATCCCCACTAACAAGAACAATCAAAACCTTTAAAAAATATCTTTTAATTTCATTTGTCCAATATTTGAAGTGTTTAACATTTTGAAAACTCAATTCTTAGTCATTCCCAACAAGGATGTAAAATATTGGCCAACTTAAAAAATTTAATTTTCACATCAAAATTGGTCAATTTCCAAACGGGTTAACCTATGGAAATAAGTCATTTTGACATGAACATTTCAATGTTTTAAAAGCTGCCTAATATTTGACATGTATATTTGAAATGATTAAAAATTCAAGTTTTAATATGGTAACCTTGGTAATTAATGTCGAAATGAAGTTAAAACTTTATTTTATTTTTTATTATATTAGTGTTTGAAAATTATTAAATTGGCTAACTTTCTGCATGCATGTGGTGAGAAATTGGAAGAAATCCAAGTTTTGATTTTAGCATTCGAAAGCACCTACATCCCCACTAACAAGAACAATCAAAACCTTTAAAAAATATCTTTTAATTTCATTTGTCCAATATTTGAAGGGTTTAACATTTTGAAAACTCAATTCTTAGTCATTCCCAACAAGGATGTAAAATATTGGCCAACTTAAAAAATTTAATTTTCACATCAAAATTGGTCAATTTCCAAACGGGTTAACCTATGGAAATAAGTCATTTTGACATGAACATTTCAATGTTTTAAAAGCTGCCTAATATTTGACATGCATATTTGAAATGATTAAAAATTCAAGTTTTAATATGGTAACCTTGGTAAATAATGTCGAAATGAAGTTAAAACTTTATTTTATTTTGTATTATATTAGTGTTTGAAAATTATTAAATTGGCTAACTTTTTCGCATGCATGTGGTGAGAAATTGGAAGAAATCCAAGTTAAGATTTTAGCATTCGAAAGCACCTACATCCCCACTAACAAGAACAATCAAAACCTTTAAAAAATATCTTTTAATTTCATTTGTCCAATATTTGAATAGTTTTACATTTTGAAAACTCAATTCTTAGTCATTCCCAACAAGGATGTAAAATATTGGCCAACTTAAAAAATTTAATTTTCACATCAAAATTGGTCAATTTCCAAACGGGTTAACCTATGGAAATAAGTCATTTTGACATGAACATTTCAATGTTTTAAAAGCTGCCTAATATTTGACGTGCATATTTGAAATGATTAAAAATTCAAGTTTTAATATGGTAACCTTGGTAAATAATGTCGAAATGAAGTTAAAACTTGATTTTATTTTGTATTATATTAGTGTTTGAAAATTATCAAATTAGCTTACTTTCTGCATGCATGTGGTGAGAAATTGGTAGAAATCCAAGTCAAGATTTTAGCATTCGAAAGCACCTACATCCCCACTAACAAGAACAATCAAAACCTTTAAAAAATATCTTTTAATTTCATTTGTCCAATATTTGAAGTGTTTAACATTTTGAAAACTCAATTCTTAGTCATTCCCAACAAGGATGTAAAATATTGGCCAACTTAAAAAATTTAATTTTCACATCAAAATTGGTCAATTTCCAAACGGGTTAACCTATGGAAATAAGTCATTTTGACATGAACATTTCAATGTTTTAAAAGCTGCCTAATATTTGACGTGCATATTTGAAATGATTAAAAATTCAAGTTTTAATATGGTAACCTGGGTAAATAATGTCGAAATGAAGTTAAAACTTGATTTTATTTTGTATTATATTAGAGTTTTAAAATTATCAAATTAGCTTACTTTCTGCATGCATGTGGTGAGAAATTGGTAGAAATCCAAGTCAAGATTTTAGCATTCGAAAGCACCTACATCCCCACTAACAAGAACAATCAAAACCTTTAAAAAATATCTTTTAATTTCATTTGTCCAATATTTGAAGTGTTTAACATTTTGAAAACTCAATTCTTAGTCGTTCCCAACAAGGATGTAAAATATTGGCCAACTTAAAAAATTTAACTTTCACATCAAAATTGGTCAATTTCCAAAGGGGTTAACCTATGGAAATAAGTCATTTTGACATGAAAATTTCAATGTTTTAAAAGCTGCCTAATATTTGACATATATATTTGAAATGATTAAAAATTCAAGTTTTAATATGGTAACCTTGGTAAATAATGTTGAAATGAAGTTAAAACTTTAAATTATTTTTTAATATATTAGTGTTTGAAAATTGTCAAATTGGCTTACTTTCTGCATGCATGTGGTGAGAAATTGGTAGAAATCCAAGTTAAGATTTTAGCATTCGAAAGCACCTACATCCCCACTAACAAGACCAATCAAAACGTTTAAAAAATGCCTTTTAATTTCATTTGTCCAATATTTGATGGGTTGAACATTTTGAAAACTCAATTCTTAGTCATTCCCAACAAGGATGTAAAATGCTGGCCAACTTAAAAAATTTAATGTTCACATCAAAATTGGTCAATTTCCAAACGGTTTAACCTATGGAAATAAGTCATTTTGACATGAACATTTCAATGTTTTAAAAGCTGCCTAATATTTGACATGTATATTTGAAATGATTAAAAATTCAAGTTTTAATATGGTAACCTGGGTAAATAATGTCGAAATGAAGTTAAAACTTGATTTTATTTTGTACTATATTAGTGTTTGAAAATTATCAAATTGACTTACTTTCTTCATGCATGTGGTGAGAAATTGGTAGAAATCCAAGTTAAGATTTTAGCATTCGAAAGCACCTACATCCCCACTAACAACAACAATCAGAACCTTCAAAAAATATCTTTTAATTTCATTTGTCCAATATTTGAAGTGTTTAACATTTTGAAAACTCAATTCTTAGTCATTCCCAACAAGGATGTAAAATATTGGCCAACTTAAAAAATGTAACTTTCATGAAAATTGGTCAAATTCCAAAGGGGTTAACCTATGGAAATAAGTCATTTTGACATGAAAATTTCAATGTTTTAAAAAAGCTGCCTAATATTTGACATGTATATTTGAAATGATTAAAAATTCAAGTTTTAATATGGTAACCTTGGTAAATAATGTCGAAATGAAGTTAAAACTTTATTTTATTTTTTATTATATTAGTGTTTGAAAATTATTAAATTGGCTAACTTTATGCATGCATGTGGTGAGAAATTGGAAGAAATCCAAGTTTTTATTTTAGCATTCGAAAGCACATACATCCCCACTAACAAGACCAATCAAAACGTTTAAAAAATGCCTTTTAATTTCATTTGTCCTATATTTGATGGGTTGAACATTTTGAAAACTCAATTCTTAGTCATTCCCAACAAGGATGTAAAATATTGGCCAACTTAAAAAATTTAATTTTCACATCAAAATTGGTCAATTTGCAAACGGTTTAACCTATGGAAATAAGTCATTTTGACATGAACATTTCAATGTTTTAAAAGCTGCCTAATATTTGACATGCATATTTGAAATGATTAAAAATTCAAGTTTTAATATGGTAACCTGGGTAAATAATGTCGAAATGAAGTTAAAACTTGATTTTATTTTGTATTATATTAGTGTTTGAAAATTATCAAATTAGCTTACTTTCTGCATGCATGTGGTGAGAAATTGGTAGAAATCCAAGTCAAGATTTTAGCATTCGAAAGCACCTACATCCCCACTAACAAGAACAATCAAAACCTTTAAAAAATATATTTTAATTTCATTTGTCCAATATTTGAAGTGTTTAACATTTTGAAAACTCAATTCTTAGTCGTTCCCAACAAGGATGTAAAATATTGGCCAACTTAAAAAATTTAACTTTCATGAAAATTAATCAATTTCCAAAGGGGTTAACCTATGGAAATAAGTCATTTTGACATGAAAATTTCAATGTTTTAAAAGCTGCCTAATATTTGACATATATATTTGAAATGATTAAAAATTCAAGTTTTAATATGGTAACCTTGGTAAATAATGTTGAAATGAAGTTAAAACTTTAAATTATTTTTTAATATATTAGTGTTTGAAAATTGTCAAATTGGCTTACTTTCGCATGCATGTGGTGAGAAATTGGTAGAAATCCAAGTTAAGATTTTAGCATTCGAAAGCACCTACATCCCCACTAACAAGACCAATCAAAACGTTTAAAAAATGCCTTTTAATTTCATTTGTCCAATATTTGATGGGTTGAACATTTTGAAAACTCAATTCTTAGTCATTCCCAACAAGGATGTAAAATATTGGCCAACTTAAAAAATTTAATTTTCACATCAAAATTGGTCAATTTCCAAACGGTTTAACCTATGGAAATAAGTCATTTTGACATGAACATTTCAATGTTTTAAAAGTCGCCTAATATTTGACATGTATATTTGAAATGATTAAAAATTCAAGTTTTAATATGGTAACCTTGGTAAATAATGTCGAAATGAAGTTAAAACTTTATTTTATTTTTTATTATATTAGTGTTTGAAAATTATTAAATTGGCTTACTTTCGCATGCATGTGGTGAGAAATTGGTAGAAATCCAAGTCAAGATTTTAGCATTCGAAAGCACCTACATCCCCACTAACAAGAACAATCAAAACCTTTAAAAAATATCTTTTAATTTCATTTGTCCAATATTTGAAGTGTTTAACATTTTGAAAACTCAATTCTTAGTCATTCCCAACAAGGATGTAAAATATTGGCCAACTTAAAAAATTTAACTTTCACATGAAAATTGGTCAATTTCCAAAGGGGTTAACCTATGGAAATAAGTCATTTTGACATGAAAATTTCAATGTTTTAAAAGCTGCCTAATATTTGACATGTATATTTGAAATGATTAAAAATTCAAGTTTTAATATGGTAACCTTGGTAAATAATGTCGAAATGAAGTTAAAACTTTATTTTATTTTTTATTATATTAGTGTTTGAAAATTATTAAATTGGCTAACTTTCTGCATGCATGTGGTGAGAAATTGGAAGAAATCCAAGTTTTTATTTTAGCATTCGAAAGCACATACATCCCCACTAACAAGACCAATCAAAACCTTTAAAAAATGCCTTTTAATTTCATTTGTCCAATATTTGATGGGTTGAACATTTTGAAAACTCAATTCTTAGTCATTCCCAACAAGGATGTAAAATATTGGCCAACTTAAAAAATTTAATTTTCACATCAAAATTGGTCAATTTCCAAACGGGTTAACCTATGGAAATAAGTCATTTTGACATGAAAATTTCAATGTTTTAAAAGCTGCCTAATATTTGACATGTATATTTGAAATGATTAAAAATTCAAGTTTTAATATGGTAACCTGGGTAAATAATGTCGAAATGAAGTTAAAACTTGATTTTATTTTGTACTATATTAGTGTTTGAAAATTATCAAATTGGCTTACTTTCTGCATGCATGTGGTGAGAAATTGGTAGAAATCCAAGTCAAGATTTTAGCATTCGAAAGCACCTACATCCCCACTAACAAGAACAATCAAAACCTTTAAAAAATATCTTTTAATTTCATTTGTCCAATATTTGAAGTGTTTAACATTTTGAAAACTCAATTCTTAGTCATTCCCAACAAGGATGTAAAATATTGGCCAACTTAAAAAATTTAACTTTCATGAAAATTGGTCAATTTCCAAAGGGGTTAACCTATGGAAATAAGTCATTTTGACATGAAAATTTCAATGTTTTAAAAAGCTGCCTAATATTTGACATGTATATTTGAAATGATTAAAAATTCAAGTTTTAATATGGTAACCTTGGTAAATAATGTCGAAATGAAGTTAAAACTTTATTTTATTTTTTATTATATTAGTGTTTGAAAATTATTAAATTGGCTAACTTTGCATGCATGTGGTGAGAAATTGGAAGAAATCCAAGTTTTTATTTTAGCATTCGAAAGCACATACATCCCCACTAACAAGACCAATCAAAACGTTTAAAAAAATGCCTTTTAATTTCATTTGTCCAATATTTGATGGGTTGAACATTTTGAAAACTCAATTCTTAGTCATTCCCAACAAGGATGTAAAATATTGGCCAACTTAAAAAATTTAATTTTCACATCAAAATTGGTCAATTTGCAAAGGGTTAACCTATGGAAATAAGTCATTTTGACATGAACATTTCAATGTTTTAAAAGTCGCCTAATATTTGACATGCATATTTGAAATGATTAAAAATTCAAGTTTTAATATGGTAACTTGGTAAATAATGTCGAAATGAAGTTAAAACTTGATTTTATTTTGTATTATATTAGTGTTTGAAAATTATCAAATTGGCTTACTTTTCGCATGCATGTGGTGAGTAAATTGGTAGAAATCCAAGTCAAGATTTTAGCATTCAAAAGCACCTACATCCCCACTAACAAGAACAATCAAAACCTTTAAAAAATATCTTTTAATTTCATTTGTCCAATATTTGAAGTGTTTAACATTTTGAAAACTCAATTCTTAGTCGTTCCCAACAAATGAGGATGTAAAATATTGGCCAACTTAAAAATTTAACTTTCATGAAAATTAATCAATTTCCAAAGGGGTTAACCTATGGAAATAAGTCATTTTGTTATGAAAATTTCAATGTTTTAAAAAGTCGCCTAATATTTGACATGTATATTTGAAATGATTAAAAATTCAAGTTTTAATATGGTAACCTTGGTAAATAATGTCGAAATGAAGTTAAAACTTTATTTTATTTTTTATTATATTGGAGTGTTTGAAAATTATTAAATTGGCTAACTTTACTGTAGCAAGCATGCTGATGAGAAATTGGAAGAAATCCAAGTCATTATTTTAGCATTCGAAAGCACATACATCCCCACTAACAAGAACAATCAAAACCTTTAAAAAATATCTTTTAATTTCATTTGTCCAATATTTGAAGTGTTTAACATTTTGAAAACTCAATTCTTAGTCATTCCCAACAAGGATGTAAAATATTGGCCAACTTAAAATTTAATTTTCACATCAAGATTGAGCCAATTTCCAAGCTGTTAACTCTATGGAAATATGTCATTTTGACATGAAATTTCAATGTTTTAAAAGTGCCTAATATTTGACATGTATATTTGAAATGATTCAAAATTCAAGTTTTAATATGGTAAATCTTTGCAAATAATGTCGAAATGAAGTTAAAACTTGATTTTATTTTGTACTATATTAGTGTTTGAAAATTATCAAATTGGCTTACTTTCTGCATGCATGTGGTGAGAAATTGGTAGAAATACAAGTCAAGATTTTAGCATTCGAAAGCACCTAACATCCCTCACCAATGTATAACAATCAAAACCTTTAAAGAATATCTTTTAATTTCATTTGTCCATTATTTGAAGTGTTTAACATTTTGAAAACTCAATTCTTAGTCGTTCCCAACAAGGATGTAAAATATTGGCCAACTTAAAAAATTGAACTTTCATGAAAATTAATCAATTTCCAAAGGGGTTAACCGATGGAAATAAGTCATTTTGACATGAAAATTTCAATGTTTTAAAAGCTGCCTAATATTTGACATGTATATTTGAAATGATTAAAAATTCAAGTTTTAATATGGTAACCTTAGTAAATAATGTCGAAATGAAGTTAAAACTTTATTTTAGTTTGTATTATATAAGTGTTTGAAAATTATCAAATTGGCTTATTACTACATGCATGTGGTAAGAAATTGTTTGAAATTCAAGTTAAGATTTTAGCATTCGAAAGCACCTACATCCCCACTAACAAGAACAATCAAAACCTTTAAAAAATATCTTTTAATTTCATTTGTCCAATATGTGAATAGTTTTACATTTTGAAAACTCAATTCTTAGTCATTCCCACAAGGATGTAAAATATTGGCCAACTTAAAAAATTTAATTTTCATATCAAAATTGGTCAATTTCCAAAGGGGTTAACCTATGGAAATAAGTCATTTGACATGAAAATTTCAATGTTTTAAAGAACGCCTAATATTTGACATGTATATTTGAAATGATTAAAAATTCAAGTTTTAATATGGTAACCTTGGTAAATAATGTCGAAATGAAGTTAAAACTTTATTTTATTTTGTATTATATTAGTGTTTGAAAATTATTAAATTATTAAATTTTCTCGATGCATGTGGTGAGAAATTGGTAGAAATCCAAGTCAAGATTTTAGCATTCGAAAGCACCTACATCCCTACTAACAAGAACAATCAAAACCTTTAAAAAATATCTTTTAATTTCATTTGCATTTCAATATGTGAATAGTTTAACATTTTGAAAACTCAACGCAGTCATTCCCAACAAGGATGTAAAATATTGGCCAACTTAAAATATTTAATTTTCACGTCAAAATTGGTCAATTTCCAAAGGGGTTAACCTATGGAAATAAGTCATTTTGACATGAACATTTCAATGTTTCAAAAAGCGACTAATACTTGACATGCATACTTGAAATGATTAAAAATTCATGTTTTAATATGGTAACCTTGGTAAATAATGTCGAAATTAAGTTAAAACTTGATTTTATTTTGTATTATATTAGTCTTTGAAAATTGTCAAATTGACTTACTTTCTTCATGCATGTAGTGAGAAATTGGTAGAAATCCAAGTGAAGATTTTAGCATTCAAAGCAC